>CAUYON010075340.1:0-13066 GCA_963573935.1 Arctocebus calabarensis | reverse complement strand
CCCAGCTACTAGGGAGGCTGAGGCAAGAGAATCGCTTAAGCCCAAGAGCTGGAGGTTGCTGTGAGCAGTGTGACGCCACGGCACTCTACCCAGGGCGATAAAGTGAGACTCTGTCTCTACCAAAAAAAAAAAAAAAAGAAAGAAAAATTAGCCAGGTGCCATGGTGGGTGCCTGCTGTCCCAGCTACTTAGGAGGCTGAGGCATGAAGGTTGCTTAAACCCAGGAGTTTGAGGTTGCTGTGAGTTAGGCTTACAGCACAGCACTCTACTCTAGCATGGGCAACTCTACTCTTAGTATGAGACTGTCTCAAAAGAAAAAAAAATAGAAAATTGTGTGACATCCATATAGTGGATATAGCTATATAATGATATAGCTATGTATTTATTGGCATGCTGAGATCTTCGTAAATAATGTACATTCACAAATGATGTAAGTAAAACCACTAAAAAATGTAAGGATGGGCGTGGTGGCTCCTTGTACTCTGGGTGGCCAAGGCAAGTGAATCACCTGAGCTCAGGAGTTTGAGACCAACCAGCCTGAACAAGAATGAGACTATGTCTCTATTAAAAATAGAAAAACTGGCTCGGCGCCTGTGGCTCAGCAGGCTAAGGCGCCAGCTACGTACACCTGAGCTGACAGGTTCGAATCCAGGCCAGACCACCAAACAACAATGACAGCTGCAACCAAAAAATGGCTGGGCGTTGTGGCGGGCGCCTGTGGTCCCAGCTACTTGGGAGGCGGAGGCAAGAGATTCGCTTGAGCCCAGGAATTGGAGGTTGCTGTGAGCTTTGATGCCATAGCACTCTATCCAGGGTGACAGCTTAAGGCTCTGTCTAAAAAAAAAAAAAAAAAAAAAAAATAGAAAAACTAGGTGGCACCTGTGGCTCAAAGGAGTAGGGCACCGGCCCCATATTCCAGAGGTGGTGGGTTCAAATCTGGCCCTGGTCAAAAACTGCAAAAAAAAAAAAAAAAAAATAGAAAAACTAGCTGGGTATTGTGGCAGTCAGCTTTAGTCTCAACTATTCCAGAGGCTGAGGCAAGAGGATTTCTCTCTCTCTCTCTTTTTTTTTTTTTTGAGACAGTCTCAAAGGGTCTCACTTTGTCGCCCCTGATAGAGTGCCAGAGTGTCACAGCTCACAGCAACCTCAGACTCTTGGGCTCAAGCGATTTTCTTGACTAAGCCTCCCGAGTAGCTGGGACTACGGGGACTCACCACAATGCCTGGCTATTTTTAGAGATAGGGTCTCGCTCTAGCTCAGGCTGGTCTCGAACTTGTGAACTCAAAAGCAATCATCCTGCCTCAGCCTCCCAGAGTGCTTGGATTACAGGCATGAGCCACCAAGCCTGGCCTAAGAGGATCTCTTGAGCCCAAGACTTTGAAGTTGCTGTGAATATAATGCCATGGCACTTTACCAAGGGCTACAAAGTGAGACTCTGCCTCAAAAAAAAAAAAAAAAAAAAAACCTCAAAAACACTATGTGTGTGAAACTCCCCTTTTGCAATATATGCATCCACATATGTGTTTGCACACAGAGGAAAAAATCCTAACCCCAAAAAATCCTATCCTAAAAAGAATTCCTAACCCTAAACTATTAGTATTAGTTATTTCTGCATCATGAGATCCAGGATGACTTTTTCTCAACTAATTCAGATTATTTAACAATGAACGTGGGATACTTTGGTAATAAATAACACTGCAATGAACTTCTCTCCTTAAAAAGGTAAATGTTGGCTTGGTGCCTGTATCACAGTGCTTATGGTCCTAGCCACATGTACTGAGGCTGGTGGGTTCGAGCTCGGCCTGGGCCACCTAAACAATGACAACTGCAAAAAGACCGGGCATTGTGGCAGGTGCCTGTAGTCCCAGCTACTTGGGAGTCTGAGCCAAGAGAATCACTTAAGCCCGAGAGTTTGAGGTTGCTGTGAGCTGTGACACTACAGCACTCTACCAAGGGGCAACATAGTGAGACTCTGTCTCAAAAAAAAAAAAAATAATAATAATAATAAGATAAATGTGCAATGTACATATATACAGATAGTTCTCAAAAGAAATACATATTTTGGGCGGCGCCTGAGGCTCATTGAGTAGGGCACCGGCCCCATATACCAAGTGTGGCAGGTTTGAACCCAGCCCCAGTCAAACTGCAACAAAAAAATAGCTGGGCGTTGTGGCAGGTGCCTGTAGTCCCAGCTACTGGGGAGGCTGAGGCAAGAGAATCACCTAAGACCAGGAGTTGGAGGTTACTGTGAGCCGTGTGACACCACGGCATTCTACCGAGGGCGATAAAATGAGACTGTCTCTACAAAAAAAAAGAAAAGAAATACATATTTTCAACAGAAATATAAATGGCTGATAGCCATATGAAAACAAATTTTTAGGCTTGCTAGTAATCAAATAAGTACAACATATTTTTTTTTAATTTTTAATTATTAACCTCCAGCAACATGCCAGAAAATGTCAAGATGGGGATAGGGGAGTACAACATATTTTTAATGTAATAGACCTTTGTCACCTAGTAATACCAAGATCTCAAAGGCAAGAAGCACCAACTGAAGTGACATTAGAATTAGCTTTACCTTTTTTTTTTTTTTTAGACAGAGTTTCACTTTTTGTGGCCTTTGGTAGAGTGCCCTGGCATCATAGCTCACAACAACTTCTAACACTTGGGCTCAAGCGATTCTCTTGCCTCAGCCTCCCATGTAGCTTGGACTGTAGGCACCCACCACAATACTTGGCTTGTTTTTTTTTGTTTGTTTTTGTTTTTGTTTTTGAGACAGAATCTTACTATGTCACCCTCAGTAGAGTGTTGTGGCATCACAGGTCGCAGCAACCTCTAAATTTTGAGCCTAAGCAATTTTCTTGCTTCAGCCTCCCAAGTAGCTGGGACTACTGGCACCCTCCACAACACCTAGCTCTGTTTTGTTGCAGTTGTCCTTGTTGTTTTAGCTGGCCCGGGCTAGGTTTGAACCCACCAACTTCAGTGTATGTGACTGGTACTATAACCACTGTGCTACAGGCACTGAGCCATAATTAGCTTTTTAAAAATATTTTATTTATTACTATTATTATTATTTTGTAGAGATAGAGTCTCACTTTATCGCCTTCAATAGCGTGCCATGGCATCACACAGCTCACAGCAACCTCCAGCTCTTGGGCTTAGGCAATTCTTTTCTTTTCTTTTCTTTTTTCTTTTTTTTTTTTGAGGCAGAGCCTCAAGCTGTCACCCTGGATAGAGTGCCGTGGCATCACAGCTCACAACAACCTCCAATTCCTGGGCTCAACCGAGTCTCTTGCCTCCGCCTCCCAAGTAGCTGGGACTACAGGCCCCCGCCACAACGCCCGGCCATTTTTTGGTTGCAGCCATCATGTTGTTTGGTGGGCCCGGGCTGGATTCGAACCCACCAGCTCAGGTGTACGTGGCTGGTGCCTTAGCCCGTTGAGCCACAGGCGCCGAGCCAGGCAATTCTCTTCTTTTCTTTTTGAGACAGAGTCTTCCTATGTTGCCCTTGGTAAAGTGCTATAGCATCATAGCTCACAGCAACCTCCAGCTGTTGGGCTTAGGCGATTCTCTTGCCTCAGCCTCCCCAGTAGCTGGGACTACTGGTGCCCACCACAATGCCTGGCTATTTTTTTGTTGCAGTTTGGCCAGGGCAGGGTTTGAACCCACTACCCTTGGTATATGGGGCCAGCGCCCTACTCACTGAGCCACAGGTGCTACCCAAACAACTTCTTCTTCTTCTTCTTCTTTTTTTGCAGTTTTTGGCCAGGGCTGGGTTTGAATCCACCACCTCCAGTATATGGGGCCAGTGCCCTACTCCTTGAACCACAGGCACCACCCATTTTTCTTTTTCGTTTTTTGTAGAGACAGAGTCTCACTTTTTCACCCTTGGTAGAGTGCCGTGGTGTCACACAGCTCACAGCAACCTCTAGCTCCTGGGCTTAGGTGAGTCTCTTGCCTCAGCCTCCCAAGTAGCTGGGACTATAGGCACCTGCCACAACACCTGGCTATTTTTCTGTGTTTGCAGTTCGTTGAGGCCGGGTTTGAACCTGCCAACTTCGGTATATGGGCCCAGCACCCTACTTGATGACCCATAGGCACTGCCCTGTTCTTTTTTTTTTTGAGACAGAATCTCAAGCTCCCCCTGGGTAGAATGCCGTGGCATCATAGCTCACAGCAACCTCTTGGGCTGAAGCGATCCTCTTGCCTCGGTTTTTCTATTTTTAGTAGAGATGGGGTATCACTTTTGCTTAGGCTGGTATTTTTTTTTTTTTTTTTTTGTAGAGACAGAGTCTCACTTTATCGCCCTCGGTAGAGTGCTGTGGCATCACACAGCTCACAGCAACCTCCAACTCCTGGGCTTAGGCGATTCTCCTGCCTCAGCCTCCCGAGTAGCTGGGACTACAGGTGCCCGCCACAACGCCCAGCTATTTTTCTGTTTTTTTGCAGTTCGGCCGAGGCTGGGTTTGAACCCGCCACCTTTGGCATATGGGGCCGGCGCCCTACTCGCTGAGCCAAAAGTGCCGCCCCAGGCTGGTCTTGAACTCAATTTTTTTTTTCCTTTTTTTTTTTAGAGACACGGTCATGGTCTGTTGTCTAAGCTAAAGTGCGGTGGTTATCATGCAACCTCTGACTCCTGGGCTCAAGCAATCCTCCCATCTCAGCCAACCTTAGTGATCAGATTGTAGGCATGAGCAGCCAAGCCTGGCCTTGAATTATCTTGTTTTTTTAAATGCATACACATATATATAGAAAGCTTTTGACCCAGCAGCGGCACTTCAAAGAATTTTCCTAGAGGATTAATAAGTGTACAAAATTGGCTTGGTGCCTCTAACACAGTGGTTAGGGCACCAGCCACATACACCAAGGCTGGTAGGTTTGAACCCAGCTCAGGCCTGCTAAACTACAATGACAACTACAACAAAAAAAATAGCCAGGCGTTGTGGTGGGCACCTGTAGTCCCAGCTACTTGGGAGGCTGAGGCAAGAGAATCACTTAAGCCCAAGAATTTGAGGTTGCTGTGAGCTGTAACGCCACAGCATGTTACCAAGGACAACATAGTAAGACTCTGTCTCAAAAAACAAAAAAATAAGTGTACAAACTTATAAATTCTAGGGGTGGCACCTGTGGCTCAGTGAGTAGGGCATTGGTCCCATCTACAGAGGATGGAGGGTTTGAACCTGGCCCCTGGCCAAACTGCAACAAAAAAATAGCCGGGCGTTGTGGCAGGTACCTGTATTCCCAGCTACTTGGGAGGCTGCAGCAAGAGAATCGCCTAAGCCCAACAGCTGGAGGTCGCTGTGAGCTATGATGACATAGCACTTTACCAAGGGCAACATAGGAAGACTCTGTCTCAAAAAAAATAAGTGGGCTCGGCGCCTATGGCTCAACAGGCTAAGGCGCCAGCCACGTACACCTAAGCTGGTGGGTTCGAATCCAGCCTGGGGCCCGCCAAACAACAATGATGGCTGCAACCAAAAAATGGCCGGGCGTTGTGGTGGGTGCCTGTGGTCCCAGTACTTGGGAGGCGGAGGCAAGAGACTCGCTTGAGCCCAGGAATTGGAGGTTGCTGTGAGCTGTGATGCCATAGCACTCTATCCAGGGTGACAGCTTGAGGCGCTGTCTCAAAAATAAAAAAAAATAAAAAAATAAGTGTACGAAATTATAAATTCTACTGCATTTACTGAGGCATTATTGGCAAATGTGTAAAATTAAAAATAACTGGCATTGAGATACGTTCATTAGCTTACTCCTTTCTGCCTGTGGACGCTGCCGAGGAAGCATCGTTAAAGTCTCTCTTCCCACTGCCATCATGTCTAAGTCGGAGTCTCCTAAAGAGCCCGAACAGCTCCAGAAGCTCTTCATTGGAGGGTTGAGCTTTGAAACGACTGATGAGAGTCTGAGGAGCCATTCTGAGCAGTGGGGAACGCTCACAGACTGCTCGGTAATGAGAGATCCAAACACCAAGCGCTCCAGGGGCTTTGGGTTCGTCACATACGCCACCGTTGGAGGATGTGGATGTAGCAGTGAATGCAAGGCCACACAAAGTGGACAGAAGAGTAGTGGAACCAGAGAGAGCTGTTTCCAGAGAAGATTCTCCAAGACCTGGTGCCCACTTAACTGTGAAAAAGATCTTTGCTGGTGACATTAAAAAAGATACTGAAGAACGTCACTTAAGAGACTATTTTGAACAGTATGGGAAAATTGAAGTGATCAAAATCATGACTGATCGAGGCGGTGGCAAGAATGTGGATAAGATTGTCATTCAGAAATACCATACTGTGAATGGCCACAACTGTGAAGTAAGGAAAGCCCTGTCAAAGCAAGAGATGGCTAGTGCTTCGTCCAGCCAAAGAGGTCGAAGTGGTTCTGGAAACTTTGGTGGGGGTTGTGGAGGTGGTTTTGGTGGAAATGACAACTTTGGCCATGGAGGAAACTTCAGTGGTCGTGGTGGCTTTGATGGCAGCCGTGGTGGTGGTGGATATGGTGGCAGTGGGGATGGCTACAATGGATTTGGTAATGATGGATGCAATTTTGGAGGTGGTGGAAGTTACAATGATTTTGGCAATTACAACAGTCATCAAATTTTGGACCCATGAAGGGAGGAAATTTTGGAGGCAGAAAGAAGCTCTGGCCCTTATGGTGGTGGCGGCCAATACTTTGCCAAACCACAAAACCAAGGTGTCTATGATGGTTCCAGTAGCAGCAGTAGCTATGGCAGTGGCAGAAGGTTTTAATTATTCCCAGGAAACAAAGCTTAGCAGGAGAGGAGAGCTAGAGAAGTGACAGGGAAGCTACAGGTTACAACAGATTTGTGAACTCAGCCAAGCACAGTGGTGGCAGGGCCTACCTGCTACAAAGAAGACATGTTTTAGACAATACTCATGTGTATGGGCAAAAAACACGAGGACTGTATTTGTGACTAATTGTATAACAGGTTATTTTAGTTTCTGTTCTGTGGAAAGTGTAAAGCATTCCAACAAAGGATTTTAATGTAGATTTTTTTTTTTTTTTGCACCCATGCTGTTGATTGCTAAATGTAATAGTCTGATCATGACGCTGAATAAATGTATCTTTTTTTTTTAATGTGCTGTGTAAAATTAGTCTACTCTGAAGCCATTTTGGTAAACTTTCCAAAAGTGTGAAGCTAGAATTCCTTCAGGGTGATGCCAGGTTCTATTTGAAATTCATTTACAACCTGCTTGGATGAAGAAGCCATTGTCTTCAGAAACCTTGGTGTAGTTGAACTGAGGGTTACTGTTGTGACCTGATGCTCACCATTTAAAGGGGTCATCCAAGGAAAATCATGGAATTATTGGTTATAAAGGTGATTGTTGGCATATCCTATGAAACATGTCTAAATTGAATAATGGTACCAGATAAAATTACAGATGAGAATGAAGCTTGTGTATCTACCATTATCATGTGTAATCAATAAATGATTTAATTCTCTTGAATGAAATGACAAAAATAAATAAATAAAAATAAAACCAACTGGAATTGTCCAAAGGAGTTTAATGAATTATGGCCTATAATACCACAATAAGTGATATTATAGACCAATGATTCCAAAGCGGGGTGACCTATCCTTAAAAATCACTCCTAATTCAATCCATTACTTATGAGAGGGTGTCAGCTTCCTCAAGAATGTTAGGTGAGGAAAAGTTGAAATACTACATAACCATGTAGGAGAATAACACATGAAGAGATATACTTCATAATGTTCAATTAAAAAAATTAGATCACACGGCTCAGCGCCTGTGGCTCAAAGGGCTAAGGTGCCAGCCACATACACCTGAGCTGACTGGTTCGAATCCAGCCCCGGTCCGCCAAACAACAATGGTGGCTGCAACCCAAAAATGGCCGGGTGTTGTGGTAGGCGCCTGTAGTCCCAATGACTTGGGAGGCGGAGGCAGGAGACTCGCTTGAGCCCAGGAATTGGAGGTTGCTGTAAGCTGTGATGTCACAGCACTCTATCCAGGGTGACAGCTTGAGGCTCTGTCTCAAAAAAAAAAAAATCAGATCACAAAACCATGAGCAAAATGTCACTTTTCGTTTTAATAGCTATACATATACATTCTTCTCCAAAGAATGTTGTGTGATATAGATCATTCTGTTTGGGGTTTTTCTTTTCTTTCTTTTTTTTTTTTTTGCAGTTTTTGGCCAGGGCTGGCACCCTTCTCCCTTGAGCCACAGGCACCACCCTTGGGTTTTATTTTCATTTGACAAAATTGCTAATCTTTTGTTTCTAATGTCTATAATAATTATTCCTACTTAATAGTAAATTACTTAATAATTTCTTAAATAATTACTACTTAATAGTTCCTTTTTTAAAAAAGTATAAAAGGCTCAGCGCCAGTGGCTCAATGGGCTAAGGCACCAGCCACGTACACCTGAGCTGGCGGGTTCAAATCCAGCCCAGGCCCACCAAACAACAATGACGGCTACAACCAAAAAATGGCCGGGCATTGTGGTGGGCGCCTGTAGTCCCAGCTACTTGGGAGGCGGAGGCAAGAGACTCGCTTGAGCCCAGGAATTGGAGGTTGCTTTGAGCTGTGATGCCACAGCACTCTATCCAGGGTGACAGTTTGAGACTCTGTCTCAAAAATAAATAAATAAATAAATAAAAAATACTCCTAAGGATAAATTGCAACGTGACTTACGATTAATTACAAAATTCTTAGCATGCATTCAAGGATTGACAAACTGTACCCAACTCTTACCTTCCAGCCCCACCGCCACATTATACCTATAGTAATCTCCAGAGCAAAGTCCTTGTTGGGCCTCTCCATACACTATATCTGCACGTCCTGCTTTCTCGCTGAATTCTGCCTCACAGGCCTCTGTGATATGCTGCTTTTCTGACCAAGGATGACTTGGGGTTAGGGACAGGAGACCGTGGGTTAGGGAAAGGTGATATGAGACCAGGAAAAAGTAAAGCAGACAGATTTTTTTTCTGAAAATGAATGTATTACTTCTCTGACCTAATGTGGTTTCAAACTGAGTTTCTCTTGGTGTTTTCTCTTCAGCTGATGTTTTACACGAGGTAAGAAGATGAACTGACTTGTTCTCCCTTTCTTTCTGGGTTCCCGGTTCAACGAAGCCATAAAACTTCCTTTCAGACTACTGAAACCTCAGTAAGGTATTTGCAGAGTCTGAGATTGCCTTGTTTGGTGCTTGGCTTGGCTGCCCTCAGGACCCATTTCAGAGAACAGGTGAATGAATGGTGAATACACTGCAGTGTTCCAGCAGGGAAAGGGCTGATGATTAACAGTGCTCAAGCAGAAAAGTTACTTGGTAAATAATATGAAGATGTGTCCTTACAGCACAGTGATTTCTATTCCTTATGTTCTCTCTCTCTCTTTTTTTTATTTTTATTTTTTTTTGCCATTGTACAAGATTTTTTTAAAAAGTTTTTGATTTCATTTAACCTTGGGATGGATGACTATTTCAAACATAGATCAGTGGGCCTTTCACAACCTCCGTGTTCTTTTATAGTCACCTGAACAATAAACCTTTTAGGTTTTCAGTGAGTAGGAATGGTTAGCCAAGCTCAAAACAGGCCTAACTACACTTTCAGCAAAGATCAAATATTCCAGTGGAAAGCCATGGCCTGGTTTTTTTTTTTTTTTTTTTTTTTGTAGAGACAGAGTCTCACTTTAACCATGACCTGGTTTTTGTTGTTTGGTTTTTTTTGAGACCAAGTCTCAAGCTGTCACTCTCGGCAGAGTGCGGTGGTGTCACAGCTCACAGCAACTTCCAACTTGAGCTCAAGTGATCCTCTTGCCTCAGTTTTTTGTTTTTTGTTTTTTTCTATTTTTACTCAGGCTGTTCTTAAACTCATGAGCTCAAGCAATCCACCCACCTCATCTTCCCAGAGTGTTAGGATTACAGGCATGAGCCACCTCACCCAGCCCTGGCCTGGTTTTGTTTTATTTTTTTTTTGTAGAGACAGAGTCTCACTTTATCACCCTCGGTAGAGTGCTGTGTCGTCACACAGCTCACAGCAACCTCCAACTCCTGGGCTAAGGTGATTCTCTTGCCGCAGCCTCCCGAGTAGCTGGGACTACAGGTGCCCGCCACGATGCCTGGCTATTTTGCTGTTTTTGCAGTTTGGCCAAGGCCAGGTTTGAACCCACCACCTTCGGCATATAGGGCTGGTGCCCTACTCGATGAGCCACAGGCATCGCCCAACAGCTTTCTTGTTTCTAAGATTGTTAGACTCCTGGCTGGGCACAGTGGATCAGACCTGGTAATCCTAGCACTCTGGGAGGCCGAGGTAGGTGTATTGCTTGAGCTGACGAGTTCAAGACCAGCTCCGATCCAGAGTGAGACCTCGTCTCTGAAAAAAAATATCCAGGCATTGTGGCGGCAAGAAGATCACTTGAGCCCAGGAGTTTGAGGTTGCTATGAGCTATGAAACTGCGGCATTCTACCCAAGGTGACAACAAAGTAAGACTCTGTCTCAAAAAAAAAAAAAAAAAGAGAGAGAGAGAGAGATTGTTAGGCTCCAAACATCAGCCCCCACTGTGGAAGAGAGGATCCCACTCTACCCAGGGTGGACAAATTGGGACTCTGTCTCAAAAAAATAAATACATAAATAAAAAAAAGATTGTTAGGCTCCAAGCACCAGCGCTCCTCCTCTATGGCAGAGAGGATCCCACTGTCTTCCAGATTTTCAAAGCATATTTAGCCTTGGGCAGAATTTGGAAGGGATAGAAGATTCTCTCGGTGCCACCTTCCTTCAAATTAGAGACGAGCTAGCCTGGATACCAGGTCCCTCTCTTATCCCCAATCAACTCAGCAGCACCAGAAATTCTAAGGTCTAAACTGAAAGCTTTGATCGCAGATCAATCTTTTTTTTTTTTTTTTGAGACAGAGCCTCAAGCTGTCACCCTGGATAGAGTGCTGTGGCATCACAGCTCAAAGCAACCTCCAATTCCTGGGCTCAAGCGAGTCTCCTGACTCTGCCTCCGAAGTAGCTGGGACTACAGGCGCCCGCCACAACGCCTGGCCATTTTTTGGTTGCAGCCGTCATTGTTATTTGGCGGGCCCAGGCTGGATTCGAACCCGACAGCTCAGGTGCGTGGCTGGTGCCTTAGCCCGTTGAGCCACAGGCGCTGAGCCAATCGCAGATAAATCTTAAGAAGGATTATAGATAAAAAATATATGACTTTTATTGTGTGATGCACAGCCTGGATAGGGTTGGATGACATGTAAAGCACTGAGTTGTGTCAGTCATAATAATTTTTGAGACGTCAACGAGCTTTTTTATTTCTCCCTTCTGGGGATCATCCCTGAATTAGATGCCAAATCTTGACTTGATTACCCTGGAATGAGTCAAGAGAAATGCAAATTGGGAGCTAACCAAGATAACAGGTTTTTCTGACTCCTCTCCCCCCACTCTTCTCCCTCCCAATACCCACCACACACACACCATGAGGGCTCTGAGCTGAGCACAGAGCCAGCTCTAAAGGGAGGGCAGAGTGATGAGCAGGCACGGCCTGTGCACTTACTGCCCGCTGCACTGAATATGGCACCTGGTGACACCCTCCACACACACATACACACACACCTTCGAGACACAGAGCAGATGAAATCAAGCCATGGCTTCCCAGTTGCTAGAGAGCTTGCTTCTGTGTCTCCCAAGCTTTCCACGGCCCTCAAGCTTGCTCAAGCTGAGTTTCTTCTCCATGATTCATGTGATTGTGGGTCAACAAGTGTGTTTAGAGAGGCCGGGTGACAGAGGACAGAGAAGGAAAGGCCCAACATCCTTTTTACTGTGCAGCTGCGTAGGAAAACTTTTTCAATAGTCCTGTAGAGGGCACAATTTCCTTGTCCTGGAGTCTTCCATGGTTCTGTCAAGCCCTGGAAGCTTTCCTAGCCACATAATTGGTTCAAAGCACTGATGACAGTATTTTGGGGATAAGGAATATCAAGAATCACAGGAAGGCCTCCGACCTTGAGGAGGTCCCAGTAGCTCTGAGGAAGAAGACAAAGATGTGGACCTGTTCCACTTATGCCAAGGTTCTGAGACATATTCAAGTAGACAGGTGAAGACAGCAGATTCAAGATGCTTGGGAGTTCAGAAAAGGAACAGACTGTTTCCAAGAGTCTCTAAGGAAGATGTCCAAAGAGGTGGTGGCATTGGGAGGAGATCGTTTTGGATGGGATTGGTACCAAGACAAGCAAAGACAAAAGATGGTATAGTCTTGGTAAAGCCTCTTGTTTGAAAATTAAAATTCAGGTAATTAGCTGGGCGCCTGTAGCTCAGTGGTTAGGGTGCCAGCCACTTGCTCCAAGGCTGATGGGTTCAAACCTGGCCCGGGCCTGCTAAAGAAACAACAATAACAACAAAAATAACTGGGTGTTGTGGTGAGCACCTATAGTCCTGCCACAATGCCCAGCTACTTTTAGAGACAGGGTCTTGCTCTGGCTCAGGCTGGCCTTGAACCTGTGAGCTCAGGCAATCCACCCACCCTTGGCCTCCCAGAGTGCTAGAACTACAGGCGTGAGCCACCACACCCATAAGTGAGCACTTTTTAAAATATAAGTACAAACTACTCTATTATGCATGCTACTCTGCAACTTGCTTTAATCACTAACCGTATCTTGGCTCTCATACTACATGTGCCAAGGATTTATTCTATAAAATCTGACTTCAGTGGAAAGCCCACTTTCAGAAGGCCACATATGACCTCCACTGCCTCAGGTCTCCCACCCCTGCTTTAAAGACTTTATTTTTTTTGAGACTTGGTCTAATTCATGATACAGTCTGTCTTATGATGGTGTCATCATGGTGTGCAATGGCATTATCATAGCTTGCTATAACCTATAGCCTAGAATTCCGGGTCTCAAGGGATCCTCCTGCCTCAGCCTCCCAAGTAGCTAGGACTACAGGTATAGGCTACAAAACCCAACTAAATTTTTTTTTTTTTTTTGAGACAGAGCCTCAAGCTGTCACCCTGGATAGAGGGCTGTGGCATCCCAGCTCACAGCAACCTCCAATTCCTGGGCTCAAGTGAGTCTCCTGCCTCCACCTCCCAAATAGCTGGGACTACAGGTGC
>CAUYON010075338.1:0-11775 GCA_963573935.1 Arctocebus calabarensis | reverse complement strand
CCCTACTACGAAAGTAATTTATAGCTTTCATATGAAAGCTGTAACCCAATTATAGCACAAGAGTATGGGGAAAGGGGCAAGGGAGGGAAGGGGAAGAGGGAGGAAGGGTGGAAGGAAGGTAATTGGTGGGACCACACACCCCCAGTGCATCTTAGATGGGTACAGGTAAAACTTACTAAATGCAAAACATAAATGTCTGAACACCATAACTAAGAAAATGCCATGAAGGCTGTTAACTACTTCAATGAAAATATTTCAAATTGTATATAAAACCAACACATTGTACCCCATGATTGCATTAATGTACACAGCTATGATTTAATAAAAAATAAATAAATAAATAAAAATAATTTTAAAATTGTGACCTAGTTGTTTGTACCCTATAATCTGAAATTAAAAAACAAAAAAATCAGCACGTCAATTTCTAAAAGCTTGCTGGAAGTTAAGATTGTAATTGTGCTGAATCCATAGATCAACGTGGGGAAAATGGACATCTTAAACAATATTAAGTTTTCCACCTGATAGATAAGATGTATTTATTTACTTGGGTCTTCTTTGTTTTCAATGTTTTGCAATGTTCAGTGTATAGGTAACATCTTTTGTCAGACTCATCCCTAAGCATATAATTTATGCTATTATAAGTGCTATTTTTTAATTTTAATTTCCAATTGCTTATTGCTAGTAAAGTATATAGAAAAACAACTAATTTTTTGTCTTTTGAGGTAGTAGCCTGGATCCTTGATAAGTATCTTTATTAGTTCTAGTAGCTTTTTTTTATAAACTCAAATCGAGATAACACTACATACCTATTAGTATGACTGTAACTAAGAAGATTAACTGTAAGACATGTTGGCAAAGATGTGGGGGAAGAAGAATTTTGGCACACTCTTGGTAAGAATGTTGATATAACTACTTTGAAAAACACCTTGGCAATTTCTTTAAAATTTTGATATATATCTCCCATTTGATCCAGATATTCCAATTGTATGAAGAGGTATATTTACATAAAGACTTGTACATGAATGTCCATAGCTACTTGTTTTATAATATCCAAAAAGTTGCAACAACCCAAAGGTCTAGTAAGAGGTGAATGAGGTCAGGCATGCTACCTCATGCCTGTAATCCTACCACTCTCTCTGGGAGGTGGAGGCTATAGGATGGCTTGGGGCCAGGAATTTGAGACTAGTCTGAGTAAGAATGAGACCTTGTCTCTATAAATATTAGAAAAATTAGCCAGGCATGGTGGAACATGCCTATAGTCCCAACTACTAAGGAGGCAATGCCTGTAGAATCACTTGAGCCCAGGAATTTGAGGTTACAGTGGGCTACAATGATGTTAATATACTCTAGCCACAGTACAGAAAGTCTCTGTCTCAAAAAAAACTCCAAAACAAACTAACAAAAGAGGTAAATGAATAGATCAACTGTGATATATCACCTGAAAACTAGTCAGTTCATCAGTGTTGATAACACACAACATTGATGAACCTAAAAATAATAAAGCTGGCTGAAAGAGGCAGACCAAAACCACATGCAAAGTGTATAATCCGATTTATATAAAATTCTGTAAAGTAGAAACTAATGTATATAGTGACAGAAAATAAATGAGTGATTGCCTAAGGAGGGATTAACAAAGGGCATAAGGAAACTTTGGGGGGTGATAGTTAAGTTCACTATCTTCATGTTAGTGATGCTTTCATGTCAAAATTTATTAAATTATACATTTTTTATATATGCAGTTTATTATATGTCACTTATATCTGGGCTCAACTAACCTGCCTCTGCCTCTAAATCATCTGGAACTACAGGCACACTCCACTGGGTCCAGCTAATTTTTTTTTCCTTCGTAGAGACAAGGTCTCACTATGTTGCTCAGACTGATCTCAAACTCCTGGCCTTAAGCAATCTTCCCATCTTGGCCTCCCAAAGTGCTAGGATTACAGGTGTGAGCCAGCATACACAGCCAAAAATTAACTTTTCATATGATATATTCCTAGACACTAAATCACAAATTAGATCTACCCCAAATCATGCACCTAAACAAAGCCTATATTTGAGCATTATACAATCGAAATGTTGAAGGATTTGTGGTTATTGCATACATTTCCTTGATCAGTAAAAAATATGAACTAAGCATTATAGCATATCATGACTATGTGATTGAAAAATCAGGGTAGAAAAATTTAGAAAGACCATACATTTATCTAATGTTATTTCAGCAAACCTACTTTTAAAGCATATCACTAAGAGTAAACAGATTTTTGATGTTTGAGATGAATGTGATAAAAAGACCTATAAACCTACAAAAGTACAATTATCACTAAATACATCCCCTTTAGAAAAATTACTGGATACCCAATGAAAAGAAGAAAATGACACAGCCTCATTAAAACATACTCATTGGGCAATTTGACACGTACTCACTAGCTACTCAAAATTTTGCCTAAAAAATTATGAACTACTGCACCGTGGACTTTGTAGTTTGTTAACAGTCAAAACTATAACATTAAATTATTGAACATTAAAGGCCTACTCTGAAAGTCTGAGAAAAGAATAACCAATTAAATAAGTCTTCTAGGCATAATATCAAAATAGGATTTGTCACCTAAAAAATGGCATTTCTCCAGGATATTCCCCAAAGAGAAATAAAAACTGTACACAAATGTTTATGGCAACTCTATTCTTAATCACCAAAAACTGGAAACAACACAAATATCTTTCAACCAGTGAATCAATATACAAATTGCCTTACATTCATACAATCATATTCCATCAAACAAAAAGTAACAAACTATTAGTACACCAAAAAACTTGGATAAATCTCAAACTTATTCCATATTCTGCCATGTATAATGTGCACTTTGGCCCATGCTTTAAGTAAAAACTAAGGATGCATGCCATATATACATGATATGAAAGATTTCTCCTCACCCCAAAAGTTTAGGCTAAAAATGTGGGTGTACATTATACACAGGAGCACATTATAAAAGCAAAATACAGTATGTTGAGTATAAGAAATAAACCTTAAAAGTTACCTACTTTATAATTCCACTCTTGTAACAGTCTCAAAAAGACAAAGATACAATGATGGAAAAAAGATGAGTGGTTGCCAGATTAGGGGTAGAGGGTGGGTGTGAACATAAAGAGATAGGAATTTGGGGAGGTGATAAAACTCGTGGTGGTTATACGAATCTATGTGTTAAAATTTATAGAACTGTAAATGAGAAAAGGCCAATTCTACTGTATAATAGTTTTTTAAATAATCAACATTTGCAGAAAATTTAGTAATTTTACTTATTCAGAAAAGTGTGACAATGTCATATACTGCCCATTATTTTAAAAATGTGCTCAACAGTATTTGTTAATGGTGATGACAAAAGTCAACAAATCAAGTGAGTTAAAATCTTTAAAACCTCTTCTAACTTCTTAATCAAAAAAGGACTTACCAAGTTCATTGAGACTCTGAGCAGCTTTTGTTATCTCTCTACTTCCCCCTTGCAATTGTCCTTGGAGCCTCTTACTGAGATACAAAATGCGGATAATTCTTCGAAGCAAATCACAGGCAACCTGTGCAAATATCACAATGTTAAATTAAGTATAGTCAATCCATGAAGTGGTTTTTTGTTTCTATATATTTTTTTTTATTTATTTTTTTAACTGACAGGGTCTTACTTTGTTGTCCAGGCTGGAATGCAGTGGTGCAATCAAAAGTCACTGGAGCCTTAAACTATGGAGGTGATCCTCCTACCTTAGCCTCCCAAAGTGCTGGGATTAAAGGCTTGAGCCACCATGCCCAGTCCCATAAACTTTTATTTCTATTACCATTAATATGTGAATCTATTCATTCTTTCCAGATGCTAAAGACTGAACTCATGGGTTTTTTTGTTTCCCACCAATCAGAAACCTAAATAATCACAAGTCTTAAAAAGCATCAGATTTCCTAGGGAACACACAGAAATACCACATTTACCTTTTACAATAAATTCTAATTTGTCCCAAATGGAGAGAACTTGGGATTGAGTCACTGTGAAACACAAAAACTTTCTCAGACCAGAACCAGTTTTCTTCTCTAGGCCAGTGGTTCTCAGACATAACTGCACATTAAATTCAAGAGGTTATGTTCAAAATGTTCCAGTGCCCAGGCCATAGCCCTGACCCATTAAATCAAAATGTCTAAGAGTGGGGACAAAGCATCAGTATTTTGTTTTAATATTCCCAGGTGGTGACAACGTGCAGCCAAGAATGGCAGCCACTGGCCTAGGCTACCCAGAATCCACTGTCCTTTCCAATCCTGGTAGGAATCATCTTAAAACTTCTCCCAATTTCATTAGCCCTTGAAGAATCTGACTTGAGTTTCCTGATGGTTTTTATCACTACTATTATTTGACAGCCACTGTGCTAGGTTGCTTAGCTTCCTACTAGTGCCTCCTGTCCTTTACAATCCTGGGGAGAATAGTCTTAAAACTTTTGCCAATTGCATCATCCCTTCAAGAATAAGTATAACTGGCTTGGTGCCTGTAGCTCAGTGGCTAGGGCACCAGCCACATATGCCGGAGCTGGCAGGTTCGAACCCAGCCCAGGACTACCAAACAATAATGACAACAACAACAAAAACAATAACAACGACAACATAGCTGGGCATTGCAGCGGGCGCCTATAGTCCCAGCTACTTTGGGGGGCTGAGGCAAGAGAATTGTGGAAGCCCAAGAGTTTGAGGTTGCTATGAGCTGTGATGCCATTACACTCCACCGAGGGTGACATAGTAAGATACCCCAACTCAAAAAAAAAAAAAAAAAAAAGAATAAGCATATCTGACTTGAGTTTCCTGATGGTTTTTAGTCACTGAAAAATTATGAAGGAAAAAGTTTAAAACAAATTTTAAAAAGTGTTTCACGTATTTTTATGTCATAATCAATTTTCTTGACCAGATCTAATACTGGATTTTAACCTATCCAAAGGCTGCGATAAGAAATAAAAATTCACGGATTTCAGGACACTTTGTTACAGCAGCTGGATTCATGGCAATCACCTAGCTGGATTCACGATAATCACCTGAAGAGGGTTAGGTGGAGGGACCCATATATAGTGGATAGTCAGCCTCAGTAGTAATAACAAAGGAGAGAGACAGTCTTTGCTCTTGAATCACCACCTCTGAATGGTCTTTGAATGGTCCTGAGGCTAGGTGAGAAGCAAGGACATCTCCCTTGTCTAAGGAGAAAATTCATAAATTATGGAATTAAGAATGAAAAATTCTGGAAGACAGAGTCTCTAAGCCTCCAGCTGTAAACATTCTGTTGTGGGTAAAACACATATAAGCTCATTTGTACACACGAGCCATACATAGTCAACATCCATGGACAACAGGCATGCATATACCATAATGCATGCACACACAAAAATGAACAATCAAATATACAAAGTTTACCCACACATATAAGTCAAAGACAATCGTTAACCATTAAACATGTTTACCTGGCTGCTTTTTGGAGAAATTATCTAGCCTGAAGCACTTAAAGTAATAAAATGCCCAAAAAAGAATTTCCCCCAGCAACTGAAGCCTTGGGCATCTTTATCTTTTATTTAAATGTTATTTATTTTCTAAATAGATAATAAATTCAAAAGATACAAAGAATAACACTGAAGAGTCACTGTCAAATCTCTAAATCCCAATTATGCACTTAACCAACATTAATCAACCAACATTATCATTTTCCTTCTGTTAAGAATTGGCATTTTTTGAGGAACAATTTGGAATATAGAATCCCTAGCAACCACTCCTCTGAGATTCTAAATATATCATAAGAAGTATCAGCTCGTACTCTAGCATCATCACCTGGAATTATGCTTCCAGAATCCCCAACCCATGCAAATGGTATGCCCTCAAAACCTGAAGTCTTTGAGTTTATTTCTAATATTTTTATTTTTAATAACCATACTTAATCTATCACCAAGTATTAATGACTATCATACTAAAATAAACAGCAGCTTCTGTTTTACCTCTGTTCCTACATGCACGACCCTAATCCAAATCTTTATGACCTTCACCTTAACACAGTAGTTTCCTGGCTAGCTTTCCAGTCCCTCACTGAAATCCACCCTTTCAGATTTATATTCTTAGAAATACAGTTTTCAGCACTCCAGCCTTCTTTTTAATAAACATTGCTGCCTCTCTATTTACGGATTATGTTCACTCCTCTGAGAATAGCACTTAATAAAATCTTCAGTCAACATGTCTTAGCTCATTTAAAAGGTTATTAACTCTTACCATTTCTCAATATAGGTGTTTACCCTATAATCAGTTTTCTTTCCTTATTTTTTACTTTTAGACTTCCATTATTAATATAATACAAAGATAGAAAACCACATTCACCAGAACTGACATTGTAACGAATGGAGAAAAGGTAAAAGCTTTTCCTCTAAAATCTGGACTAAGGCAAGAAAGACCACTCCCACCACACTTAAACAATATAGCACTAGAAATCCTAGCCAGAGCATTTAGGCAAAAGAAAGAAATAAAGGGAATCTAAATTAGAAAGAAAGAAATTAAATTGTTCCTATTTGCAGATGACATGATCATATACACAGAAACTCTAAAGATATTACCAAAAAACTGTTAGAACTGACAGGTAAGTTCAGTGAAGTTATAAGATACAAAATTTTCATAGAAAAGTGAGTAGCATTTCTATATGCTAACAAGGACTTAGCTGAAAAAGAAATTATGAAGACAGTCTCATTTATCATAGATATCCAAAAAATGAAATACCTAGGAAGAAATTTAACCAATGAGGTGAAAGACCTCTCAAGGAAAACTACAAAACACTGATGAAAGAAACAGAAGAGAATACAAACAATGGAAAGATAACCCCATGCACAAGGATTAGAAGGATCAATATTGTTAAAATGACCATACTAACCAAAACAATCTACAGATTCAACACAATCCCTATCAAAATGCCAACTATAATTCCTCACAGAAACAGAAAAAAAAATCCTTAAATATGTAGGGAACTACAAAAGACCCCAAATAGCCAAAGCGACCCAAAGCAAAAAGAACAAAGCTGGAGGTATTACACTTCTAGAAAACTCAAAATATACTACAAAGTTGTAGTAACCAAAATATCTTGGTAGTGACATAACAGACACGTAAAGCAATGGAACAAAACGAAGAACCAAGGAATTCATCCACATACATCCACATACCTACAGCCATCTGATTTCTGACAAAAGCACTAAGATACTTAAAGATAAATGATGTTGGGAAAACTAGATATCCATATGCAGAATGAAGCTAAACCCCTGCCTCCTACCCTACAAAAAAAAAAAATCAACTTAAAATGGATCAAAGACCTAAATGGAATACCCAAATCTATAAAACTACTAAAAGAAAACACAGGGGAAATGCTTCAAGACATTGGCCTGAAAACAGATTTTATGAATAAGATCTCAAAACAATGGGCAACCAAAGCATAAATAAACAAATGGGATTGAGTCAAAATGAAAAGCTCTTGCACAGCAAAGGAACAATCAACAAAGTGAAAAGACAACCTACAGAATAAGAGAAAATATCTGCAAACTACATATCAGAGGGTTTATATCTAAAATACACAAAGACCCAACATATCTTGACAGCAAGCAAACAATCCAATTAAAAAATGGACAAATGGCCTGGGTGCAGTAGCTCATGCCTGTAATCCTAGCACTCTGGGAGGCTGAGGTGGGTGGATCACCTTGAGCTCAGGAGTTCCAGACCATCCTGAGCAAGAGTGAGACTCCAACTCTACTAAATATAGAAAAACTAGCAAGGCATTACGTTGGGCACCTGTAGTCCCAGCTACTCGGGAGACTGAGGCAGAAGGATCACTGGAGCCCAGTTTAAGGTTGCTGTGAACTGTGACACCACAACTCTTTATCCAAGGTGACAGAGTAAGACTCTATCTCAAAAGATTTTAAAAAATGGCCAAATGATCTGAACAGACATTTCTCAAAAGAAAACACACAAATGGCCAAAAAATATATAAAAGAAAAATGTTTAACATCACTAACCATTGAGGAAATGCAAATCAAAACCACAATAAAAAATGGGGCAGCGCCTGTGGCTCAAAGGAGTAAGGCGCCAGCCCCATATGCCGGAGGTGGCGGGTTCAAACCCAGCCCCGGCCAAAAACTGCAAAAAAAATCAACTTACCCTAGTTAGGATGCACATTATCAGAAAGACAAAAAAAATCACAAATGCTAGCAATGATGTAGAGAAAAGAAAACTCATATACTGTTGGTAGAATGCAAACTAGTACATGCAGTATGAAGAACCATATAGAGGTCCTTCAAAAAACTACACCTACCATATGAGCCAGCAATCCCACTACTAGGCATTTATCCAAAGGAAAGAAAATCAGTGTATCAAAGAGAAATCTTCAGGTTTACTGCAGCAGTAGTCACAATAGCCAAGATACAGAATCAACTTTGGTTGACAGAATACCATTTGGCCACAAAAATGAAATTGTCATTCCTGACAACATGGATGGAACTGGAGATCATTGTGTTAAGTAAAATAAGCCAGGAACAGAAAGTTAAACACTGCATATTCTCATTCACATGTAGAAGCTAAAAAAAAGTTGGTATCACAGAAGCAAAAAGTAGAACAGAGGATGCTCAAGGCTGCGAAGGGTAAGGGGAAGAGAATAGGAATAGATTTATTAAAAGATATAAAACTACAGCTATATAGCAGGAGTAAGTTCTAGTGTTCTATAGCACCATGAGATGACTATAGTTAACAATAATATATTAGGTAATGTTAAGTAGCTAAACGGAGGATAGTAAATCAACACAAAAACAATGATATATATTTAGCTATGCTTAATTACCCTGATCTGATCACTATGCATTACATGTATCAGAATATCACTTTGTACACCCCCCTAGAAAGAACTCATAGTATTTGATTACAGATCTGACTTGCTAATGAGATGGCTTGTATTTTAACTGAGAAAATAAAAACACATTCAGAAATATATAGCTAAATGTACTTAGCACCCCCACACAGCCACAGCAGAAGCCTCCACATAATCCCTCAGTCACATCACCTTCCATCCCTTTCCACTACTCTACCCCAACCAAGAGAAACCACTATTCTGACTGTTCTAGTACTCATTCCCTTACTTTTAGTTATAGTTTTATTTCTGAAATATATATACCTAAGTGTCATAGTTCAATGTTGCCTGTTTTTAATCTCTAGGTACCCTCACCATCTTTTTTGCCGCAATATGTTGAATATATTGGACGATTTGTCCTGTGGTTTGTCTCAGACTGGGATTGTTGACTATAGTCCACAGTGTAATTAAACAAGTTCCTCTGCCTTCTATTTTTCCTGCAAATTAGTAGTTGTATGGGGACAGCTGCTTCAGATTCAGGTTTAATATTTTTGGCAAGATTAATCATTAGATGGCAGTATTTTTATAACACATGAATGCTTTTGTTTTTGTGTTGTTAGCTGCCAGTGACACTCCAAGTCAAAATCTATTAAAATATAAGTGATCACAAAATGGTGATACTCCAATTCTATCATTTCTCCTTTATTTGCTAGCACATAAAATTTATTACAAAAACTTTAGGGGCAGCACCTGTGGCTCAAAGGAGTAGGGCGCCAGCCCCATATCCTACAGGTGGCGAGTTCAAACCCGCCCCGGCCAAAAACTACAAAACAAAAAAACTTTCCCTCATCTACTGTTCATAGAGGAAAATAAAATTAAATACTTTACCATTCCCTTGGTTTAACAGTTTTCGAAATGAAGGAATGGTATCCTAACATTCACCAATGGTGAACAATGGTAGGGATGCTATCATTATGAACTTACAGATTTAAACACATGGGGGGGGTGTCAAGCCATTACAGCTTCTGTTCTTATTAATGTTTAAATCATCCCATTTTGGCCAGTGGGAGCCTGTGAAAGTGACTAACTGTACCACTTTGACTGCGACTAAGAAGTTTCCCAGGACTTGGGACTTTTCAGCGCTAGATGGTGACCCTAGAGCCTCTTCAAGTCACTTCCTAAGTTCCTTTCATTATGAACCATCACTGATGGCTTCCATGGCGTTTGGCATAAAAATCTTCCAGGTTCATTTTATATATCTCATGCCAAAGGCCTGGAAGTAAAGATTTCTCAAAAAAGCCCCGGTTTCTTTTAGTAGAAAACATCATTTCAAGACAACATTCTGGGAACTAGTTTTGCTCATTTCTGGGACTTTTCTGTAGACACAGATAAGAAATGTCAGAATTAAAATATCACATAAATATTCATTTGATTTATTCCACAATACATTTAAGACATTTTCAGATTAACATTATACATATACATATTTACAAAAATATATATACATTTACAAGGTATACACTATTTTAAAATAAAATTAAAATATCTCAGAACTCATATTGTTAATTTCAATTAAAAACCAGAGGCACAAGGTGTTTATTTAACCTCCTATTTTACGTCTGTATATAATTTCCTTCACAGTGAAACTCCTGGCTCTCAAAGAAATAGGAGATAACAAAATTAGGATAATGTATAATTATTCATTTGCTTTGGTGCACTAGACACAAGAAATAATCTGATTAACAAAACCAACGCTACAATAAGAAATATAATGGCAGAAAACTGCTTAAAATATTTTTGCATATATCCTCCCCATTTTATGGTTGAACTCTATTTCTTTACAAAACATACAGTTATTACATATTATACTCTCCTTTATAATAGTCATTTAATTCTAGCTTTAATGCTGAACACTAGTCTTTACACTGATGTTTCTCTAATCATTTTGGTTATCTAAAGTACATTATTAGATTTCTAAGGAAAAGTTCATGGGAACAATATTCCCTGCATTCTTGCTATGTTGATAGAAGTTTCTAAGCTCGAAATTCAGTTTGGCAGGCACATCAATTATCTTTTGAAACTAGCCTACTTCTTAGCAACTGACAATGATTTATTTCACATACTGTGGGTCAGGAATTTAGGTAGGGTTCAACTGCCCCATGTGATGTCACCTAGGATTACTAACTATTGCATTCAGCTAGCAACTAGGCTGGTCTATATGGTACAAGACGGGTTCCTTCAAAAGTATGCCTCAGTGCTTCCCTAACTGTCAGCTCTGTTGACTAACTTGGGCTTCCTCATTGCAAGATAGCTGGACCCTGTTTCCCACAGTAAATAAAAGTTGCTATAACTGTTAAAGGCCACAGATACAGCATCATTTCTAACAGATTGGGTTTTTGGTTTTGTTGTCCTAGTTGCTCTATATATGTTTTTATAATGTTTGAGCAGACTGGTATTTTATGCTACTGTTGCCATAGTCCTTTATTCCTTCCTAATAAATACACTTGTTTGATGGAAAATTATAAATCTAGTTTGGATTACATTGGGCGGCACCTGTGGCTCAGTGAGTAGGGCGCCAGCACCATATACCGAGGGTAGTGGAGTCAAACCCGGTCCCAAGCAAACTGCAACAAAAAAAATAGCTGGGCGTTGTGGCAGGCACCTGTAGTCCCAGCTACTCAGGAGGCTGAGGCAAGAGAATCGCCTAAGCCCAGGAGTTGGAGGTTGCTGTGAGCTATGTGATGCCATGGCACTCTACCAAGGGCGATAAAGTGTTACTCTGTCTATACAAAAAAAAAAAAAAAAAATGTGGATAAACTTATTTGATAAATCAACAGAAGACACCAAAGAACCCAACAAAACCGTATGATGAAACACACATATACACATAGGTTTATGTAGAAGAAAT
>CAUYON010075336.1:0-31566 GCA_963573935.1 Arctocebus calabarensis | reverse complement strand
GCTAAGAAGAATGTGTTCCAGCTCCATCCATGTAAATATGAAAGAGGAAAAGTCATCATCTTTCTTTAAGGCTGCATAATATTCCATGGTATACATGTACCATAATTTATTAATCCATTCGTGGATCAATGGGCACTTGGGCTTCTTCCATGACTTAGCAATTATGAATTGGGCTGCAATAAATAATTTGGTACAGATATCTTTGTTATAATGTGATTTTTGGTCTTCTGGGTATATACCAAGTAAAGGAATTATAGGAATGGCCAAGAACATAGTAAGTATAGCAAGCAGACAGCCCCCAGAATGGGAGAAAATATTTGCAGTTTATGCCTCTGACAAAGGTTTAATAACCAGAATACACAGAGAACTCAAATGTATTAGCAAGAAAAGAACAAGAGATCCATCTCAGGGTGGGCAAAAGACTTGAAGAGAAACTTTTCCAAAGAAGACAGGCGCATGGCCTACAGGTAACAGCCATTCTAACAGATATCAAGTAATATCTTATTGTAGTGTTAATTTGCATTTTTCTGATGGCTAGTAATTTTAATCATTTTAAATTTTTATTTACTTTATTGATATAAAATAGTTATTTTTATTTTGAGGGTACATATGATACTTTAATACTTGTATACAATGGGTAATGATCACATCAGGGTAAATGGGATATTTGTTATCTCGAATATTTATCTTTTCTTTGTGTTGAAAACATAATTCTTGCCTTCTTGCTATTTTGAAATATACAATTATTAACTGTAATTTCCCCATTGTACTATTGAATACTACAGCTATGCTGTCTAACCTTTGTACCGCTTAACCAGCTTCTCATCCTTCTCGCTCTCTTCCCTTCCCAACCTCTGGGAACTACTATTCTACTCTCTACCTACCTGAAGTGCACTATCAAAGTTCCCACAAAGAACATGTGATATTTGTCTTTCTTTGCTGGGCTTACTTCATTTAAGGTAATGATCCCCAGTTCCATCCACTTTGCTGAAAATGACAGAATTTCAATTTTTCTTATTGTTGAATAAGATTCCATTGTGTATCTGCACCACATTTTTCTTTATCCATTCATCTGTTTTGGACACTTGGGCTGATTCCATATCTTGGCTATTGTGAATAGTCCTACAATAAACATAATGAGAGTGTAGTTATCTCTTCAGCATGCTGATTTCCTTTCTTTTGAATATATACCCAGTAGTGAGTTTGCTGGTTTACATGGTACTTCTATTTTTAGTTTATAGAGGAAATTTGATACTGTTTACCCAATACCGCACCCACCAAGAGTATGAATATATTCTTTCTCTGCATCCTCACTAGAATTTTTGGTCTTTTCTTTTTATAATACCTATTCTAACTGGGGTAAATATCTTGTTGTGGTTTTGATTTTCACTTCCTTAATGATTGGCAATTTTGATCACTTTTTTTCATATGCCTATTGTCCATCTGCATCTCTTCTTTTGGGAAATGTCTATTCAGGTCCCTTGCCCATTTTTAAATGGAGTTGTTTTTTATGCTAGTGCCTTGTTTGAGTTCCTTTTGTCGTTAGGTTATTAATACTTTGTCTGATGGATAGCTTGCAAATGTTTTCTTCCACTCTCTAGGTTGTCTCTTCGCTTTGTTGATTAGTTCCTTTGCTGTGGAGAGTCTTTGGGTTGATTTAACCTCATGAGTCTGTTTTTGCTTTTGTTGTCTGTGCTTTTGAGGTCTTGCCCCAAAATTCTTTGCCCAGACCAATATCCTTTAGCATTTTTCCAAATTTTTTATAGTTTCATAGTTTCAGGTATAAGATTTAAGTTTTTAATTCATTTCGTGTTGATTTTGTGTATGATGAAAAATGGATATCCAAATTCTTCATTCTTCTACACCTGGATATCCAGTTTCCCAGCACCATTTATTAAAGGTATTATCCTTTGCCCAATGTGTATTTTTCATGCTATTGTCAAAAATGAATGGCTTATAAGTGAGTGGGTTTATTTCTGGGTTCTCTATTCTTTTCCATTTGTTGATGTGTCTGCCTTTATGCCACTACTGTGCTGATTTGATTATCATAGCCTTGTAGTATAATTTGAAGTCAAGTACTATGATATCTCCATCTTTATTCTTTTTGCTTAGAATTGCTTTAGCTATTTGGGGTCTTTTGTGGTTCCACACAAATTTTTGTATTTTTTTTCTGTTTCTGTAAAGAATGATCATTTAAGAAAATATACTTCTTGACCATTTTTATGCCTTCTTTTGAGAAATGCCCATTCACATCCAACTCACTATTAAGCTATTTGAATTCCATATACATATTGGATAGTAACCTTTTATTAGATGTTTGGTTAGCAAATATTTTTTCTCATTGCCTGTGCTGTCCCTTTATTCTGTTGATTATTTCTTTGGCTGTGCAGAAGCTTTTTAGTTAGATGAATCTTGGTTATTATTGATTTTGTGACGTATGATTCATTTTTTGCTGGCTATTTTGAACTCTTGGGTTGGTTAGCCAGTATGTATTGTGTCTCATGACTTCATCCTCAATACAGTAGATGGCTTTTGGTATTGTTGTTGACAATAAAGTTAAAGAAAGGAGAGCTGAAGAAACTTGTAGAAAAATCCATTCAGGCTAATTAACATACCCATCACCTCTCCAATTTATCATTTTATTTTTAAGTAAAAATGTTAAAAGTCTCCTTTAGCAATTTAAAAAATAAAATGCATATCTGTGGTCAGTTTGCAGTATAATAGATCACTGAATCTTACTTAGTCTACTGAATTCCTATAGTCTAACTTAACTTTTTACCCTTTGATTAACATTTTTACTTCCCCCATCCCTCCTTATTGCAAATTAACTCTAAAGAATGATCTAATTATAACTGTTTCTTCACCTATTATGATTTTCAATTTAATAATTATGTCCTGTGTAATCTCAAATATTTTTGATGTTAACAAAGATTTTACTTAGGACAGTCACAAAAAGACAAATATAAAGTACTTAGAGTAGTGAAATTCACAGAGACAAATAGTGGAATGGAGTTTTTCAGGGGCCAGGGGAGAAGGGAATGAGGAGTTGTTGCCTAATGGAGAAAGTTTCAGTTTTTCAAGATGAAAAGAGCTTTGGAGATGTTTGGTGGTGATGGTTGTACAATAATGTGAAGGTATTTAGTGACATTGAATTGTACACATAAAAATAGTTCAAATGGCAAATTTTATGTATTTTACCACAATTAACAAACTCAATAGAAGTGAAGAAAAGATCTAGAATTTAGACCTGAAAAAAAAAAAAGAAAAGAAAAAAGGCCTGGCTCAGTCCTGTAATCCTAACACTCTGGGATGCTGAAGTAGGAGGATCCTTTGAGGATCCCTTGAGGAGTTCAAGGCCAGTCTGAGCAAGAACAAGACCCTATCTCTACTAAAAAGTAGAAAAAATTGGATGGGGATTGTGGTGGGTGTCTATAGACCTAGCTATTTGGGAGGCTGAGGGAGGAGTATTGCTTGAGCCCATGAGTTAGAGATTGCTGTGAGTTAGGCTGATACCATGGCAGTCTAGCCTGGGCAACAGAGTGAGATCCTGTCTAAAAACAAAAACAGAGAAGCAAAAATACAACAAACAAACAAAAAACTCCAAAGATTTTCTTACTCAGAAGGACTAGAAGTCACTAATATAAATGATGTCCCTCAATGGGCTCTGTTATTTCTTCATGAAAAGTCCAAATCTTATTTCTCTGTTCTCATAACATGCCTCCCATCTGCTCGAGTATTTTAGTTTCTGTCATATACTTTTTCTAATAGTCTTTCTTTACATGAGGTTATAAAAACATCACAGAGCATTTCTTATCTTACAGAGGTGAGAAAATAATATAGGGTTCTGTTTCTACTGCATTTTTCTGATTCTGCTGAATGTTTTCAGGATTCTTCTGGCCACAGACACTCGCTGGTCCTATTTTCTAAGAAATTTGTATTATGACTCTCTCTATAAATTGGCTTTTTAGTTGTTTGAAGCCGAGGGGTGATTTCCTGTGATGTGTCCTGGCCTGATTGCTGGGTCCTCAGCCTTTCACTCCTGTCTGGATCTCCCTTCGCCCCCTCAAACTATCAGAGACTTCAAACTATCACCACTCTCCTCCCTCCTCCTTTTTATAAATCAACCTTTTTCCCTCTATGTGCCCTTTTCATTATTAGTGGTCTTCAGTCCTCCCACCTTAATAAAACTTTCTCACAAAGGTTTTATTAGTCTAGTCATCCTTCTGTCTCTTCATCCTTTATCAGCACTTCTCAATTCATGTTTACCTCAATCAACACTTTCTCACCTCCTATTCATTCCTCGAGATGAGACTGTCTGGCTTTAGTCTTCATCATTTCTCTATGACTACTCAAGCTTAGGTAAAAATCGAACTCACTAAAAATCTAACAGATATTTTTGGCTCTTGTTTTAACCTGCCTCTCTACAGCTCGTGAACTGTGCATACTGCCTTGATTGGGCCATGCTATGCGGGCCTCCAAGCTTTGTACAGGCTGCCTCTCATCCTGGTAGGCTGGCTCCCTTTTCTTTTACTGGATACCTGCTATATCTGGGAGATTCAATTTAAGTGTCACTGACTTGGGAGGCCATCCCCATTCTCAGTATTAGGCTAAATTAAGGGCTTTTAAACCACATTTATCTTTTTATAATAGCAAGTGTCACATTCTGTTAGAATTGTTCAATGTTAATTTCTGTTTTGGGTAAGTGTTCTGTGTTCATTATGTATAAATCAAAAAAATCCCATGAACATAAAAGAAAAAAGTTTCCAACAACCTCATAATCTAGAGAAAACCACTCCTGGTATTTTAGATTTTATCCTTCTAACGCGTGCATGTACATAAATGTTGATGTAGCCAATTTTTTAAATTGTGCTCATATAGCTAGAATATCATTCCATAATCTGCGTCATCATTTTTAAGGCCTCAGTGTATTCACTTTGGGTATGTTCTACTTCATTAGAACCACTCTCTTTTCATGGGTATTTAGTTTGCTCCCTGCCTTATTTAACTTGCTACAATAAATATCCTTGTGCAAGCATCTTTTTGTATCTTGTCCCATTATATCCTAAAGATAGATTTTGAGTAAGAGAGTTACGTAGACAAGAGATATTTATGATTTTAGGAATTTTTTTTTTTTTTCTGTGACAAGGTCTTGCTGTATTCCCTGGGCTAGAGTGCAGTGACATCATCATATCTAACTACAACTTCAAACTGCTGGGCTCAAGTAATCCTCCTGCCTCAGCCTCTTGAGTAGCTAGGCGTATAGGTGTGCACCAGCATACTCGGTTAAGTTTTTTTATTTTTAAATTTCATTTTTGGTTGAGGTGAGGTTTTGCCATATTGCTCAGGTTCATCTTGAATTCCTGGCCTCAAGCAATCTTGCTGCCTCGGGCTTTCAGGCTGTTAGTCTTATGGGCATGAGCACTGCTCCTGGCTAGGATTTTTGATATATTTACCCAAATTAACTTAAAAAAAAATCTCACCTCAGTTTATTTATGCCCCCATACTATGGTAACAGCTGGCTTGTGTGTCTTCCCCCCCTTGGATTTTGGAGCTTGTATGTGGTGGTGCTGTTTTCCAGGGAGATTCTGCTCAGTGTCTGTTACACTACCGGTGCCTACTGATTATATTTTGAAGGGATCGATCTACATTTTCATGAGGGGCTTCTTTCTGTGTTTTTCAAGGAAGGATATTCATGGTACCTTTGAAAAAAATCTTTTTCAAAAATAAATTAAGATACATCTACAAGTGGATTGCATTGCAGCCATCATGAATGTTGATATACATATGACAATTTTTTATTATATGTTGTTACCCCAAAATGAGTAGGTTACAAGACAATATTACAATGGAATTCTACTTTATGTGTAAATTATATGATAAACTTCTATGCATTTAAATTATAACTACATGGATGAATTTCACTTATAAAATGGGAATTGGGATGTGCCATGTTTTATTACCGTATTAAAGCATTATGAATCACTTTATAACACACAAATGATCAGTATACATTATCCACTTGATCAGTGATATTTACCTTATCATCCCTCCTTTTCTTTTTACTAAGAGATAACAAGTAAGACCAGGGTCATAATCCTAGTTCAAATGCCATGATAGAAGGTTGTTTATTAGGCTTTCATTGCATCCCTTCTCTAACCATGTAATAGGAGTTGTTATGCCCATCTGTATCTTCCTCCATGGATGTGAAAAAATAGAGGTTACTTGGTGTTCTTGGGAGGAAAATTGAAGTAGAAGTTCTGGGCATTTTTCTTTATTGTTAATCTCATGTTCCACCTCCTGCCATGTTTTGAAATGACTCAGGATCTTAATGTGTGTGACAAGGGAGTACTTGGGAGAAGGGCAAGGAATCTGATAAAATATAACTCAATAACACAGGTAAAATAATTATTTTTCTTTTTATCACTCTGGAAGCTTACAGAATGCTTGTTATCATCCATCATGATGTAATGATCCTCCTGTGTCTTCTGTACTTTCCTCTCTTCCTTTCTGATAATTTTGCCTGTTTAAAATAGTTTTTTTTAAAGTAGTCTTCCTTTTGACTGTGTTAAGAGAAGAACTTTGCACATGTCAATTTATGTTCCTTTGTTTATCTTTCATTTATCAATGTTAAAAAAAAAAAAAAGGCCAAAACCTACCTGGCAATATTCCAGGTAAAACGATTTCTGTTTTTTTACTTTATCCACAGTAACATTCTTGCCCTTGCCTTAATAAAGCACCAGAATCAGAAAGATGGAAAATTCTGTTGTGATTATTAGATAAGTCACTTTTCAAGAAGAACTCTTAATAATTACTTCTGATTGCTGGCATAAAGGAATATTTCCTTTTTATTAAGTGTTAAGGTGGTAAATTTTAATTTTTATACCTTTTAACTTTTAATGAACTATCTCATTCATGTCTATAGAAAAATAATCCTATTATGCAGTATAATACCTATTATTGAGAGCTTATAGTATTCAAATCAATATGCTTTTATTGTTCCTTTATTTTCTAGTTTTCTCATGTGCTCCATATTTCCTAACATTGGATGCTTTTATAAGTGCTCTGCCAAGAACTGTACATGGCAACAAAGAATGAAAATAGCAGAATTAGAAGTGGAAGCCGTAGAACTAGGGGCAGACACAGGTCAGGAGTGGGCAACGGCAGCGGCACGTCTAGTCTTGTGAGTTGGATGGCATTTGGACTTTATTGCCCAAATTAGGGTAGTTTCAACACTAAAAGGAAGTTAACTGGGCAGTATGCTGGAAAAAGTACATGAAATGGGACTTTCTGGGTCAAAGTGGGTCACGTGGTCAGCCTCCTTCAAGAAGGCAGAGTAGAGAGCACTGGCACAACGACACGGTGAGCACAGAAAGATCTTTCCTGGGATACGCTTATGTCTACTTAGAGATTTATACCTAGACAGATTTCTCGTCTGGGCCTCCTAATCCATATATTAATGCCCTATATTCCTTAGCCTTTTTAGTCTTATGACAAATTGTAGCCCACATGACTGGGGGGACCCTCTTTGCTGCAGGAGCAGGGCCTTGGGTGCTGTCCCAGTTCCCTGTGTCTCCGGGCTCCACTCCTCCACACATGTGAGCAGCTGCCTGCGCAGTGCTCCCCTTCCTCCTCTCCAGTTCAGAGTGGGGGTATGGCTGCCGGCAGTTTATGAACCTTACATCTAACAGTTACAGCCACCAAACCCAAATGGCCTCAGTTCTCAGCATTTGTCACATTCAGAAGTTCTCACACGGATGAACTTGCTTTAGAGCAGGGTGTACGATTCAGCCGTGATCATGGGTGAGGTTAGGAAAGGATATAGTAGCTTCCTTTGTAACCACGTGACTCCATCTGAGGTACAGAGAAGGAGTTTTGATAGTCTGTATTATTTCCAGAAGCAGGAGAATACTGGGAAGATTAAAAACAAAAAAAAAATAGATATTCATTTCATTCTCCCCTTTTTTTTTTCTTTTGAGACAGTTTTACTCTGTGCCCTCGATAGAGTGCTGTTGTGCCATAGCTCACAGCTACTGGAGACTCTTGGACTCACTCAATCCTCTTGCCTCAGCCTTCCAAGTAGCTGGGACTATAATGCACCACTCTACCTGGCTAGTTTTTCTATTTTTAGTAGAGATACAGTCTTGCTTTTACTCAGGCTGATCCTGAACTCCTGAGCTCAAGCTATCCCCTTGCCTGTGTCTCTCAGAGTGCTAGGATGATAGGCTCCAGCCACCGTGCACTGAGTCAGATAGTCACTTCATAATCCTTTGGAGAAGTGCCACAGCTAAAAAAAAGCGATATGCTAAAACTTTGATTTAAGAATTTTCCATGGTGGGCTAGATAATTTGTGAGGTGCTGAGTATATCCTAAAATGAATATTTTATTTCCCCTTCAAAGGTAGAATAAGACTCTGAAAAAGAAAGAGGACTATAAAAGAGACTTTATTTGGCTGGAGAGCATGTAATTATCTGGGAGGGAAGAGAGGGTTTTTTTTTTTTGTTTTGTTTTTTTTTTCAGTTTTTGGCTGGGACTGGGTTTGAACCCACCACCTCTGGCATACGGGGCCAGCACCCTACTCCTTTAAGCGATAGGCGCCACCCCAGAGAGGGGTTCTTTAGTAAAACGCTATCCTTGCATCAACCAGTCATGGTCACAATGATGCTCCCACATCCCAGCTCTCTTTTCTGATATCTTTTTATTTTTTATTTATTTATTTTAATTTTTTTTTAAATTTTATTAAATTATAATTGTGTACATTAGTGCAATCATGGGGTACAATATGCTGACTTCATATACAATCTCCTTTCTGATATTGAAGCAGCTATCTTTCTTTGACCTCTTGAATGAATCTCCCTCGTGATACCTTAATAGATTTCAGTTTACTTAAAAAGAGGAATAGTCTTCTTGGATATGCTATATTATCTGTTCCTTACTTTTGGATCAATTAAAAAATAATTATTACAATTGTCCTTTATGGAATGCTTACTGGTTTCCAGTTGCTGTGCTGGGCACAGTACCTCATATAATTCTCAGGACCAATCCTTTTCATGTTCCCTATTTCCCTATTCCAGTTTTTAAAATGAGCAAATTATAAAAGTTAAAATTTGGTCAAAGTCTTTTTTTTTTTTTTGAGACAGCCTCAAGCTGTCACCCTCACAGCTACTTCCAATGCGAGTCTCCTGCCTCCGCCTCCCAAGTAGCTGGGACTACAGGCACCCGCCACAACTCTCGGCCATTTTTTGGTTGCAGCCGTCATTGTTGTTTGGCGGGCCCGGGCTGGATTTGAACCCACCAGCTTAGGTGTACCTGGCTGGCGCCTTAGCCCATTGAGCCACAGGCGCTGAGCCAGGTCAAAGTCTTAAATAGTAGATGTTAGAGCTGGGATTAGAACCCAACTCAGAGCGAATCCAAAAGAGATAGTCCACTTTACATTCTGCCACAGAGAGAAAAGCAATATCTATTCTGTGAGGTAAGGGAATAATCAGAAAATAGTAACTGTGAGATCTAAGGGAGAACTATTAATAATGGCAGGAGGCAAAAAAAAATCAAACATTGAAATTCAGAGGTACCCTCATTTAAAAATTTGTTTATAATTTTGTTCTATTTCTAATTGATGAAAAATGAGTAATCTAGAACCTACAAATATTTGCTCTTCTGAAAGTTTTATTGTGTCATTGGGCAAATAGATACTATTTGAAATTCAATTTGCTTAACATTTGTGGAACACCTGCTATGTGCTGGGTGCTGGTGTATTGAGCTGGGTAATCAGTACCTATTTTTATAAATGAGCCACAGCATATAGAAGTGAAGGATGTTATAGCAGAGAGGGGCCTTAGAAATTGCATAGCCTATTTGTTGTCACTCTGTTCTGTAGAGCCTTGGGTTCTTCCAAGGTTTATTTATGGCCAAGTTTATGTATAAGAAGGAAATGGAGGAAACCAAAGGGAAGTCTGAGTAATAGAATTCTGTTTCTGACCTGTCCCCTTCAGCCGGAGGGGCTCCAAATTTTTATTTATTGTCCCTGTTGAAGTTTCTCATTTTACAGATGAAGAAACTGAGGAGCAGTGAGTGAAGTCAAAGGGGCAGTGAGCTAAGTAAGCACACAAATAAAATCCTTTCCTTTGCTGTACCCAGGGCCATGGGGCAGACAACGTTCTTCTCACTGTTTCTCCTCTTCCTTAGGAGTGGGCGCAGTTTCATTGTGCTGGCGATCTTCAGTGCTGCCAGTGACACTGTCCTCAGATGTCCATGTTAGACCACCCAGACTACAGCAAATGGGATAACTTTGGGGCTATTTAAAAATTGCAGTCGTCAAATGAGTGTGATGTAAATTGCTTTGACCTTTATGGACTTTGTAGCCTGGTCTTAAACTCCTTCGTCTTTGTGCTCCCCATGTCTCCAGTTGAAGTCCTAACTTTGCAGTCACAAAATTTCAAGATTCCATCTTTCTTAGCAATAGATTAAGAATTATTATGCCACCCCAATTTCACATACTCTTAACAAACACTCTAATAAGAGAGGAGAAGATTCTGAGTAAGGGATATCACTATTAATTCTAGCTATTTGTGCTCTAACAGTGGAATTTGGTGATCGTTGGAGGCTAATCTTGTATTTAAAGAAAGGAAAAATCCCATTCATTCTGTCTCTTTAGCATTTCAGTTCCTTCTCTGAAGACATGGAGCCTCAAGTACTTCATAGCAAGTCGAGAGCTATAGATATGTAGCCATTATTATGAAAATTATATAAAGTACTGACTAGAATGACTGATATTTGTTCTTTGAACTTTAAAGCCTGCAAGATGGACTTTTTTGCTCTTGCACTGGGTGGAGGCAGACTGGGGCTTTAAGATTGCAAAGCCTCTGCTGAGCGGAGGAGAGAAGGGAAGCAACTAAATTCAATTAGAGACGAGTAGGAGTGGATCCCATCTGCAGCTGGAAGAGATCATCTAGCAGCTGTGGCTGGATCATCCTGGTGACTGTAACCCAGACAAGAAAAACAGAATGTGGGAGGCCATCTGCTTGCAATTTCTTTATGCCAGTGTTAAAACAATGTTATGGCTTACGGATTTGTTTCACAAAGGAGAAAAAGTTCGCTGAAGATCTTGATGGATTATTTTGGGGGGGAGGTAGAAAAAAATTAGTGAAAATGACTTTCATTGATTAAAACATCTTGTTTCCAGATAGTTTCCTTTTAAAATTTCCCTATGAAAACAATACAGTAAAAAGAATTTCGTTTTGCTTATTAGTTATTGGGCACATCTCAATTTTTTTCCCCTAAGGATAAAAATCTTAGAATTTATATTTCCGAGATATAGTGTGCATATATAATCATGATTTACAAATCTATAGTCAAATTATTTTAAAACTTGTTGTCTTTTTTTTCTATGAATTTCACACTATTTGTTGGGAATTCACAGAAATAAAGGATGCCCTGGAATTCGCAGGGCTTGAGTGGATAAATTTTACCGTATGAGGTTTTCTGGGCATTGTCTCCTTGTGGCAGTCATAACCCTTTTTCTCAGCCTTTCATTCCCTTGCCTTGTCTGCTTTGTTAATACCCACAGCTAAGTCAACTATGAAGCCAAACTGGGACAATCAAAGGACTTGAACCAGGAGGCATAAAGTCTACTCTTGCTACATACATGAGGCTAGACATACCAGATCTGTGAGCACTGAGGTCATAGAGTGGGGTTCAAGGATGATACTTGGCAAACTGTAGATAGACAAGTAGAAAAGCTTTTCTATAGAGAGGATGTGAAGAAGTAGACAGAGGATGTCAGAGACCATGTAGCTTGAGGAAAAAAGTCAAGGGTGCAGTCCCTGTGAGTTTCCCTATGACACCCTCCTGTGCTCTTTCTATTCTGATCTGCATTGATCCCCATCCAAGACATGATTCCACTTCAGAAACACTCATTGTCAGCAGGGCTTCTCTTAGTAAATCCTGAGGTCCCTGGGCCTCCAGACATAGAAAACCATAGAAAACATAGAAAACTTTCTGAAACATAAATGAGGACATGTCTCACAAAAGGTTATCTTCCAGACTGGCATAGTCACATGAAAAATTACCAGACTAGAGTCATTGCCATCAGGCCTGCCCTTAACTGTGTGGACACAGGGCTTTCCTTCTTCCAACTTTGCTTTGAGTTACTTTGTACAATGGTTTGCAAACTTAGGTGCACCGCAGAGTGATCTGAGGGCTTGTTACAATCCAAAGTGCTGAGCCCCATCCTAAGGGTTTCTGATTCAGTGGTTCTGGGGATGGCCTGAGAATTTGCATTTCTAACAAGTTCTCAGGTGATGCTGATGCTTTTAGCCTTAGAACCAAACTTCGAGAACCACTAAATTAGTAAAACTGTAAAGTCCCTCAGAGAAGAAAATGATGGAATTTCTCATATTTTTACTGTTGTCTCTTGGGAAGATCTTAGCACTAGCTCTTTCCATCATTCTCTTCTGCCCTCTGCTTCCGCATATCTCCTTACCTCCATCCTTTGTAAACCCTTTCTCTCTGCTGCCATACTCTATCTTTTGTAAACCCTTTTTCTCAGCTGTCATATTCTACCATGGCACTTTCCAAACTTCTTGGCACTTTTTTCTTCCCAATTAACCCTCACATCCTGAGGCTGGGGACATGTGTATTTCGTCTGGGCAGCTTCACTGACTGGCACCATATTTGGACATGGTAGCCATGAGATACTGACGTTGAATAAAAGAAAGAATGAATGAAAATTTCTTACTGGCTCTTTAGTTCCTTGAAAAAAATCCCTTTCTGGGGAGCTTAATTTTTCCCATTTTTCTCTGAGAAACTGGGAAGCTATTGTAGATCTTCCTTGACCTTTAAAAAATCTTATTTTTTTTTTAAATTTCAGAATATTGGGAGCTACACTTTTGTTTATGTACTTTGCTTTTGTGCAGATTGAGTCAAAGTTATGTGTGCCCTTCACACAGATAGTTGCACTGTACCTGTTAGGTGTGATTTTTATCTGTCTTCCCAGCTTGATGTTTATTGAGATTTACTTCCGTATGTGCACTTAAGTATTGATCAATTAGCTCCAGTTTGGTATTGAGTACAAGTGTTTGTAGTGTTTGTTTTTCTATTCTGTGATTTTTCTCTTAGAAGAATGGTTTCCAGTTCCATCCAGGTTGTCACAAAAGATACTAGCTTGCTATTTTTTTTTTTTAAATAGCACTACTCACAAAAATTAACTCAAGAGAGATGAAGACTTAAACCGAAGGCAGGAAACGATAAAAAATTCTACATGAAAATGTTGGAAAACTCTTATAGATATCAGCCCAATCAGGGAATTCATAAAGAAGACCCCAGGGCAGCACCTGTGGCTCGAAGGAGTAGGGCGCTGGCCCCATATGCCAGAAGTGGTGGGTTCAAACTCAGCCCTGGCCAAAATCTGCAAAAAAAAAAAAAAAAAAAAAAAACCCAAAGTAATCACAGCAACAAGGAAAATAAATAGGTGGTACCCAATCAAATTAAAAAGCTTCTGTACATCCAATGGCACAATCAAAAAAAGCAAAGAGGTAAGTGGGAGAAAATTGACCTTTATTTTTAGCATATAGCTGGTTTGTCATGGTGGAATAAGTTAGGGCAAGGGAGAGGCTATGTGAGCATGCACGTGGAAATGTATGCTCCCATTTTCCTTCCCTTATATTACCTTCTTGTGTTCATCATGTGTTGTAGCAATGGTGTGAGTTGGTGAAAGTATCAGTCATCTCTGCCAGATCATGCATCTCCTTGAAGAATGTCCAGTTCATACTTTTATTTTACCCTGTGGCTTATAGCTGTTGGCACTGCTTGGGTAGCAATGCGTAACCCACAAAACTAGTGTCATTCTTTCATGTAACTTCTCATGATTTGACAGTATCTCGATAGGCCAGGCTCAGTTGCTTGCACCTGTAATCTTACCATTCCGGGAGGCCGAGGAGGGTGGATTGTCTGAGCGCAGGAGTGTGAGACCAGCCTGACCAAGAGGGAGACCCTGTCTCTACTAGAAAAAGAGAAAAACTAGCTGGGTGTCATGGTGGGTGCATGTAGTCTCATCTACTCAGGAGGCTGACGTAAGAGGATTGCTCAAGCACAAGAGTTTGAGGTTGCTGTGAGCTATGATGCCACAGCACTCTATCTAAGGCAACAGAGTGAGACTCTGTCTCCAAAAAAAAAAAAAAAAAAAGTATTTAGATGTAGTAAAGAAAGCATGAATTAACAATCCTGGATTCCAGCCTTAGTTTAAGCTTTAATTAGTTGTGTGCCCTTAGCCAAGTCTCTTAATTTGAATGTATAATGAAGGCTTTAATCCAAACGACCTAAATACTCTCTTCAAATCTTAACTCTCTCAGTATCTGTGAAGTTAAGAGGAATATGTTCTCAAGAGTGTGGTATCCATTAGGTAGATGCTTATTTTTATACTTGGATTTGAGTCCTATGTGCTGGTAAGTGGTGAAGAGATCATTTGCTGAAATAGAGATGTTTGAAGGACTACATATAATGACCTGTAAGAGCAGACCGTCCTGTGTCTTTGGATGCTCTCAGAGTGAATGAAAAGGAGCATTTAAAGAGAAGAGGCGATTCAGAAGAGATTTTTTGCATTTATTCCCATGGGAAAGGAACCCTGAGTTCTTGTCTAGGTCTGAGTATTTAAAAAGAACCAGTTTTTCAGTCAGAGGAATCAGACCCATTTAACACACCCTTTTCTTTGAATATTTATTTACGGTTTATTCTATATCTTATCCCTGTGGAACTTTCTGAGTGAAGCGATTGCATATTTAACTCCTGAAGAAGATAACATGTTCTCAGAAATATGCTATTTACAATCCAATGAAAGTCCAGATTTAAAGTATCAGTATGGTCACTTCTAACATCTTCCAAGGGTCCAGCTGTTATCATTACATGTCTCAGTCTTGGGGAAGTATAGTTTATAGTAATGTCACAATGGCAGAATAGTTGGTACAAATGTTTTCTTCTGAACATTTCACTTGTTAAAGAAAAACAATTTAGCGGAAGTGATGGTGAGGGCGGAGAAACATATTTTCATGGTGATGAAGCCACAGCATATTTCCAGAGGAAGACAAGCTGTCACTTTCTTGACCTTTTGAAATTCTCCACGAAGTTTAATTCTCTATTAGTTTCTAATTCACAAAAATTAGATGTGATAAAAAAGCTGGAGTAGTATTTTATGAATGTTTTCTTTCACGGGAACTGTGTTAAAGGTGATTCTTAAACTACTTGGTACAGAGTGTGATCTGAGAAATTAATTTATTTTCATTTCCAGTTTTCTCATAGTTTTTACTTAGAAAACTTAAATAAAACAAAACAACAACAACAACAAAACAAAAAACAAAAATCCAAAACCAGAATCTCCCGACTCAGCTGGATGGACTAATTGGCTGCTTTATTCCTTCTTTGAATATTTCAATTTGGGACTTACTGAAATACTCAGGAAACTTTAAAATCTTTAAAGGGTTATGATTACTCTGGCATGAGAAAGAAGCTTTTGGTTTCTTGGATCCCCTTCTAAACAACTTTCTCAAAGTAAAATATACTTTCAGAAAAGAACACATCTCATTAATTTAAAAATCAATAAATTTTTGGCTACTGAACATGTCTGTGCAACCAGCACTTAGATCAAGAAACTATGTTATCAGTACCATTTAAGCCCCTTCACACTCTGTTTTGGTCTCTAATCCCTTGCTCCACTAAAGGTGACCCTGATATTGATTGACCTCTAACAGCATAGGCTATTGGCTGGCTTTGCACTGTTGGCCACATTGCGATCACATCAGTTATATCATACACCATGTGCTCTTTTGTTTCTGACTTCTTTCATTCAACATTATGTTAATGAGAGCCATAATATTGCATGTAGTTATTGGTTATTCATTCTCATTTCTGAATAATGTGAAAATATACATTATTAATTCCACTATTGATGGAATTGGGGTATTTCTCTTTTTCTGGCTACAATAAATAGTGCTTCCATAAACACTTAACTTGGAGAGGTCATCCTAGAAAAAGTGCTACTTGCCTTATTGCTGAATCCCACTATGGTCACCTTCAAAGTACTCCCCTTGTGAAGCTATGGACTAATTCTAGTGTCTAATCCACCCTTCAAGGTGATTTTCGAACTCTTTTTTTTTCTGGAATGACCATCAGAGCTACTGTCATATGGCACACAAAAACACACAACAACAACAACAATAAAAGCCACTCAGCAAGGCGACTATCAGACATCAGCATGAATGTTGTGTGTTTTTGTGTGTCATGTGACAACAGCTCTGATGGTTATTCTAGAAAAAGAGTTCCAAAATTGCTTTGAAGGGTGAATTAGGCACTGGCATTGGTGCATAGCTTCTCCAGGGGAGTGCTTGGAAGGGAACCATAGTGGGATTCAGCAATAAGGATGTAGCACTTTATCTAGGATAACGTCACACACTTAATTGTCAGGTATATACTTCACATGTACGTTTGAGTCAAGGGTGTTAAAAGCAGAATTATATTTATACACATTAATATAAATCAGTTTTAGTTGATACTGCCAAATAGTTTTTCCAAGTGGTTTACTCATTTTACTGTCTCATCCTTGAATTCTTTTTCTTTTTCTTTTTTTTTTTTTTGTAGAGACAGAGTTTCACCTTATAGTCTAAGGTAGAGTGCTGAGGCATCACACAGTTCATAGCAACCACCAACTCCTGGGCTTAGGTGATTCCCTTGACACAGGTACCTGCCACAACTTCCAGCTATTTTTTTGTTGTTGTTGCAGTTTGGCCGGGGCAGGCTTGAACCCACCACCCTCGGTACATGAGGCTGGCACCCTGCCCACTGAGCCACAGGCACAGCCCTCATCCTTGAATTCTTTTGGTTGATATGCAAAATGTGCAAAGGAGAAAGAATAGTGGAACAAAAGGACCTGGCATTGAAGCCAGATTGCTTCCAAAGAGTTGAATACTGATGAATGTGTCTTTCAATTCCAACATGGTTATTTTTTCATAACTCTTACTTAATGAGATTCTATTTTCTTACACTTCCCTTTTCAACTGTGTTACACCAAGACATGTTATTCTGAGCTTTTCTTACAATATCTGAGATGGTTTATAATAATTTTTAAACTGTGTATGCTAATGAAGAATTGAAAAGGTGACTCTCTAAAGATAAATACCCCTGTCTGACTGTTGTGAAGAAAATGTTAAGTGAGTGAAACACGTTATTTTCTTTGTGGTCTTTATTTAGTTTGCTACCAGCTTTCACTAAACTAAGAGAGAGAAAGTGAAATGGGAAAATGTTGTAATGGAACTTCTTTTTAAAAATGTATTTTTCAACCTGGGCTTGGTGGCTCATTTCAGCACTTTGGAAGGTTGAGGAAGGAGGATTGATTGAGGCTGAGAGTTTGAGACTAGCCTGGGCAATATAGCAAGATTCTATCTCTTAAAAAAAAAAATTAAAGAAAGTATCAGTTGAAGAACAACATAATAACTATAAAAACTGTTAATGTACCTTCCTGAGAATATCCCAAAGAAAACAGAATGAATTTGAATACCTTCTTACTACAAGGAAATTTATTATAAAAGAAGACATTTGCAGCCAGTACCTGTTGCTCAAAGGAGTAGGGCGCCAGCCCCATATATTGGAAGTGGCAGTTTCAAACCTGGCCCTGGCTAAAAACTGCAAAAAAAAAAAAAAAAAAAAAGAAAAAAAGAAAAAAACAATAATTATTCAATTTTCTTTGGACAGCTTTCTTTGAAAGATGTGAGCATTCCAAATTACCTAGCTAAATATTTCTAAATTTTTAGGGTATACGTGTGATCATTATTAATGAGAAAATTAGTGTTTGTTATAGCTTTCATATTAATTTTAGGTAAAATATCATAGTGTAGCCTTATTTGCTCTATAAAGCTTCAGTTCCTAAGTATCTACAATTACGGGTACTTCATCATATTTCTTACTTGGCTTGAAGGATACTTTCATTATATCTGAGAGTCCTAAGGTGTATATTTATAGCTTTATTTTCTTAACTATTCCTGTGGGCACATCTGTACTTTGTTTTGTACACTTTTCTTAGTTTAGAATATAATGTGTACTCAAACATGGCTTCTTTGGAAAACTAAACCACATGGATTCCCGGAATGTATTATGAGTGAAAATGTTTTAGCTCTCTTTCTCTTTCGGAACGTATGTTGTGTGATAAGACTCTGTGTACACACAGACAAATGTCAAGCCTTATTGTGTGAAGCAAGGAAGGTTTATTTTTGCAAAAGCAATGCTCTGTGCTATAGCTAGGAGGCCCTTTGGGTGTGCTTTTTGGGTGTTTACATTTTGTGCAGCTGGCAATGGGAAGCCAGTGAAAGTTTTTCATATAGAAATGCATCTGAAATGTCATTTAGGAAGATGGTTCTACAAAGAATTAGAAGTAGGAAGAAAGTTTAAAAGCCCAAACTTAATCTCTTGCTAACAAAGAAATGGGGTTGTTTGTTCTTTTCTTATTGATTAATTTGAGTTCTCTATAGATTCTAGTTATCAGACCTTGATTGGAATCATAACCTGCAAAGATCTTTTCCCAATCCGAAGGTTGTCTGTTTGCTTTACTTGTAGTGCCCTTGCTGTGCAGAAGCTTTTTAGCTTGATCAGATACCAGTAATTTATTTTTGGTGTTGCTTTAATTGCCAGGGAGGTCCTCCTCATATAGAGAACTCAAATTAATGAGAAAAAAGCCAACAATGTCTTATATCAACGGGCAAGAGAGCTGAATAGAACCTTCTCTAAGGAAGACAGATGAATGGCTAACAAACCTATGAAAAAAATGCTCATCATCCCTAATTATTAGAGAAATGCAAATCAAAACCACCTAGAGATATCATCTAATCCCAGTGAGAATGGCCCACATCACAAAATCTTAAAACTGTAGTTGCTGGTGTGAATGTGGAGAGAAGGGAGCACTTTTATACTGTTGGTGGTACTGTAAACTAATACAACCTTTTTGGAAGGAAGTATGGAAAACCCTCAAATAACTCAGGCTAGACCTCCCATTTGATCCTGCAATCCCGTTACTGGGCATCTACCCAGCAGTTCAATTTGCAATTGCCAAAATGTGGAAATAGCCTAAATGCCCACCAACCCAGGAATGGATTAATAAGCTGTGCTGTATGTATATCATGGAATACTATTCAGCCATTAAAAAGATGGAGACTTTACATTTTTTGTATTACCTTGGATGGAAGTGAAACACATTATTTTTAGTAAAGCATCACAAGAATGGAGAAGCAAGAATCCTATGTACTCAATTCTGATATGAGGACAATTAATGACCTAGTACATGCTGAGGGGTGGGGGAAGGGAAGAGCAGAAAGAGGGAAGAGGTGTTGGGGGTGGGAGTGTCTCAGTGTGTGACACACCTTTTGGGGTCAGAACACAATTATAAGAAAGACTTTACCTAACAAATGCAATCAATGTAACTTGCTTCTTTGTACCCTCAATGAATCCCCAACAATAAAATATATTTTCCCAGGCATACAGTAATGATTTAATAAAAATTAAATGAACAAAGGCCCAAACTTGCTCATTAGCTGAGTTCTTGAAAGCCATTATGATCTCTGTAGAATATCATGAACCATTGCTATATTAAACTTAACTCCTAAGAAAATAAATTTTTGCTCAGAATTCCATCTCATGCTGTACTCTAGTGCAGACAAGCGGTAGATCTTCCAAACGTTCAAGAAAAGCATACAGAACAAACATATGCATTTGAGACAATACAATCCATTAATTGCCCTACCTCCTGAAAATCTTAAAAGATAACCACCAAGATTTGATTTAAAAAGAAATCTTTCAGAATCCCCCTGTTTTATAATAGTAAACCTTGAGTACTCCTCATTTATTATTTTTTTATTTTCTTTCTTTTTTTTTTTTTTTCAACATGAAGACTTGAATATACAGGAGGCAGCAAGTTCAAGAAAATTAGGGATACTGTGAAGGTGTTGTCAAATGATTGGCTATGGAGGATGAGCTAGAGAGAAGTGTTAAAATACTAACAACCCTCTTTTACATCAAAATCATTTTTAATAAAAGCAAAGCTTCTGCATGTTCTCTGATTTGAATTGGTAGTAGATCATTCATGCTTGGTAATTTTCCTTTTGTCATTTTTTTTTCTTAAAGGCAATTGCATGTTCAAAGGAAGGAACAGATAGAGAAAGTACTTTTGGAAATCACACTTGTTATCTCTCAATGCTCACGCTGGCCTGCTACTGTTAGAATTATGGCAGCATGTGAATAAGACTTGGAAAACCAACCTCCTTTCTTAAGACAGAATGTTCTGGAAAATGTACAGTGCACACTCTTGCACGACATTAATAAATATCATAGGTCTTAATTATACTTATGCACCTCTTTCTTAGTATGGCAACCGGTGATATACACCAGAGCTGGAAAATCCCAGGTGGCTTATGGTTAATGACATAGGAGAATCAGCAACACTGAGTGACGAGGTATTTAGAGAATGATACAATCTAATTTTTGTTAGGCTGCTGCAGGGATAAGTTACTTGCTTGGATAAATCATTTTGTACTGACCTGAAAGATAATTGTGGGCAAAAAACAAAAACCAACAGAAAGTTCTTAGCACAATCTTGGCCAGCTTGCTTGTGCCAAACACCAGATTTAGGAAAGTGTAAAGTAAACTATCTTGTAGCATTTGTGAACTAGAAGAAGGTACGCTAGAAGATTTGGCTCAGCACCTGAAGTAGTAAGTTTTGGTGCCAGGTACATATTTGAAAATGAAGGAAGCAGTGTGTTTTGATGAGCTAAGAATAGAACAGAGATTTCTCAGTTCTATACAAAACTGACTTTGTCACCTAGGGCAAATCCTTGGCTTTACTTTCTTTCAAATATAACCAGGCCATGGTTCAAAAACTATTATAACAGATTTCGAAGGCATTGTAAGTCAGACTATAAAAGCATTTAATACAGTTATGAAATCAGCTTATCTTCCAACTGTTGGCTTTTAAAAGGCTACTATTCTAAACTTCTTCACCACTTATTATATCAACTTTTGTGAGCATCAATAGGATGTTAGTTATTAAAATGCATTGAAAACAAGAATGTTATATATAAGGGAGATATTGTTATTTGAAATGTTAAGTCATCTTTTGAAATACTGAATAGATGAATGATTATTTTTTATCCACCTCGAAAAGCAGTAGGTTGTGGCTTTCAAAGGAAACTGTGTGTGTGCTACAGAAGGCCAAGGCAGGAGAATAATGATCAACTATAGGTAGATCGTTTTATTGTCAGGTTTTTTCTGCCACGTAGATATAGATTCAAACACAGCCTGAGACCACACAAGATGAAAGTGAGTGGAATAGGTAGATGGTTATTTTTAGAACAGCTAATTTAAAATCTTGCACTTGGGATCCTGTAGTAAATATACAGGATGTTGCCTGTGATACATAACTAGGGAAACCATATCTGGAATTGAACATTTTTATCTTGGCACATAAAGACTTCATGAAAGAGACTTGAGATAAAGTAATTTTTGATATTCATAAGACATAGAGATGAGATTTAAGGAAAAGTCAGATGGTTCTTTATTATTACATAGGTATACACATTATACACATATCGACACATATATGTGTTTATACACGTGTATATAATGTAGGAAATACGTGAAATTTATACATATGTAAGTATTTGTACACAAGTACAGGGTGGCCATAAAGTAAAGATGGTGTACAATTCTAAATTGCACATTATTTTAAATCGCACATGAACTTTATGGCTACCCTGTATATATGTGTGTGCATATTTATTTAGTACGATGAAGGCAGCACAATGACAATCATCACATATATCAAAGACAAATTTGAAAACTGACAAAATTCCTTAAGAGTGATTTTTGGAGGACCAGTGTGATTTTAAATACATTTTACTGGACATATATCTTCACACTTTCCTTAAAAAGTAGAGGGATCGAAGGCTAGCCTTTTAAGAGACTTTCCCATGTGAAATAAAGGCAAGTAGTGGCATCTTATAGGAAAAGGCTTGGTATAATCTTAAACTCACTTTAAACTTGTATTTTAGAATAATTTTTAGAGAGAACACATCAAAGCGTGTGAAACTGGTGGCCAACTATGTTATCATTAGTATAAGGCAACACAGTGTTATGGTTCTTCATAAAGGGTGCTGAAATAAGTATGTTAAGAATATTTAATTATGTGCATGAGTGTAATAATAAAGGAAAATTGCTAGTTAATTGCTTTCCTTAGAGATGCTATTAGAGATGGCAGTTGCCTAACACAGTCATGATTCATCCTAAAGAAATATGCTGTTTGGTTACTGTCTTCAGAATTATTCTGGGAAAATGCGGTGGGAGAAATAGAATTTCCTGTACAGATTTTCCAAAGTTCCTTATTCTCAGTAATGTGCCACTGCCTATGGCCAGGCTTCTCTAACTTCACCCTGAAGAATCAGGTTTGCCCCGTATATGAGCCCCAAACACCTTTCAGATGTATCTGGTATGCTTCTTGGCGTATGTGTTTAATTATTACTCCCTGTGCTAGGCTCTCTTTACAAACTGGGAATTCTCTAGAGACACAACTATTTTTCACACTCCCCAGTCCCTAGCTGAGGGCCTGGCAATGAAAAGGAGCTTGATGCTGGTTTGTGGAATGAGTTGAAAAGTCTCTGTTTAGAGCCAAAGACTGGAGGGAGCTTGGGAAAATTGGTATGAGATGAAGCTTCTCTCATTTTTTCCTTTCAGAAGTCACTGAAATAATCTCACTATCTTTAACTGTATTTGTCTAAGGAGATTCAGTCTGTTGACAGACTCCTCTACTTCCTTATTTTCTCTAAAAGGGGAAAAAGAAAAAAAAAAGGCTCCATTTCCTCTTCTTCACATTTCATCTCACTGGAAAAATATGAACTTGTAGGGTGTGACTATTTAGAACTATCCATGATTCAGGATTTAATATGGAAAAGATCAGTTGTCTCTGCGAATGATTATGTTACCTTAAAAACTCTGTAAACATGTCTTTTAATTTCTCTGTTTGCTCTCCCATGTTATCGAGAGAGATTTAAGAGGGTGTGACAGGAAGAAAAGACAGAGGAAAGTGCTCTGCATAAGAGTAGAACTGCGATGCCCATTCTAAATACCAAGTTCTCAGTGTTTAAGAGGAAGATGTATATAATAACTTTCTCTCACGTTATTTTTCTTCTATGCCTTGTGGATTTGAGTGCTGATTGCTTCTCAAGAATTGTACGTAAAAGGGCACATACATGAGAAAAAACCTGATTTGGAGTTAACAGAGGACAAGGTGTCCTATGTTCACACATAGGGAATTAAGAATTTGGGAGACAAAAATGAACTTGATTAGAGAACTTATTCCTTTAATCATGAAAAAAGAGAATTGACAAAAATATTTTTAAAAGAACATGGGCCCTATTTGTTATTAAAAATGGAAGAAAATAAAATTTGGTTCTGAAAATAACTTAAGGATCAGTTTCACCTTTGCTGGTAATGAGGAATGAAATAACTGCTTAAAAACCCATCAATTTTGAGAAGAGAAGAGTGGTGGAAGGAAAAAGGTATGGAAATTACAAACCAGAAAAAAAGTGAATCAGGTATAGTGTTCAGCAATGGTGGTGCTGAGAGGAGTAAACTGTGGCTGTATGAAATGAGCATAATTGTTTTGGAAATTATTTTCCCTCCTCACTTGCCTATTTCTTGTAGATAAAAGTAAATACGTAGCACATAAGGAAAAAGTTAGTATGAAAATGAGAGTGTATGCCCTACACATACATGTATATGTAAGGAAGCTTGACCTGCAGAGAGGCAACTGTCTCTGCATTACTTTGGGACTTGTGTCTTTTAGCATGATCTGGCTTTTTGGTCTCATGGTTCGTTACCCTAGAGGTGTGTGTGTGTGTGTGTGTGTGTGCGCGCCCGTGCATGTGTGTGTGTTACAAAGACAAACTGAGATAGACAGAAAGTTCGAGAGTAAGAGAGACTTAGAAAATGAGAAGAAATATTTGTTCAGAGTTTTTCTACAAAATATTGATTATCTTCATAGTTGATGCAGAATGAAAGGATAAGAAACATCAAATGATTTAACATATAAATTCCTGTTTCCATTAAGAATTTGCTTAAATTCCACATGGGAAGGGAAGGGAGGGAGGAGGTTGGGGTAGAGGAAGGATAATTGGTGGGGCCATGCCTATGGTGTATCTTAGAGGGGTATAGGAGGAACTTACTAAATGCAGAATACAATGTCTTCATACAATAACTAAGAAAATACCACAAGGGCTATGTTGAGCAGTTTGATGAAAACATTTCAGATTGTATATGAAACCAGCACATTGTGCCCCTTGATTGCACTAGTGTATGCAGCTACGATTTAATATATATACATAAAAGAAAGGCTTAGGGAGGCAATGAGAAAACACACCCAATTGACACCTGATTCCATAGAGCGTCAGATTATTTTAAAAGACAAATTTATCACTCAAGCAGTGCCAGATGTTCAAAGAAAACCCCAGAAATTGGCTGTAAGCCCAGACCATAACCTGGAGAATCTTCTTAAAATGGCCACTATGGTCTTTTATAATCGAGACCTGCAGAGAAAGGAGAAAAAAGAGAGAAAGGAATGGAAAAGAATGGCAGCTCTAGTAATGGCACTCCAACAAATGAGCAACTTGCAGGGGCAGAGGGAAACCAGAGGAGCTAAAAAGAAATGTTTCCAATGTGGTCAGACTGGCCACTTCAGAATAGACCGCCCCCAGCAACACCACTGGCTGGGCAAGCCACCTGGCCTCTGTCCAGAGTGCAAGGGTGACCACTGGAGGGTGGCCTGTCCCCAGAGGCAAAGGCCTCCTGGGATAGTGATCCCATCGTAGCCCAAAGTGGACTGAGGGTGCCTGGGGCAAATTCTTATGGCTCCACCTTGTGTCATCACCCCTCAAGCTCCCCAGGTTTGCCTTATAATGGAGCACCAGGAGATAAAATTTCTTTTGGACACTGGAGCAACCTTTTCTGTACTTCTCTCTAGCCTTGGTCTTTTATCTACCAAATCCATAACTGCACAGGGGATGTCTGGAAAGCTAGTTACCAAATTTTTCCCCCAGCCTTGAAGCTGCAATTGGAATGACTTGCTGTTCTCTCATGCCTCCCCCATCATGCCTGAAAGTGCTGCTCCCCTTTTGGGGAGGGACATACTAACTAGAACAGGAACTTTTCCCTCCTGGAGAACTAGTCATGATCAAAACTCTTCCCTCTAATTCACCTTCTCTAACCCCAATTTGGGAAGTCCCCTTTCCTGTTATCTTGTCTTCTTCTACAGCTGTTAAAGTTATAGGAGTCGACTCCTGCATACATCATTCACGAGTAAAATTCTGGAACCCTCCATCTTCAATGGAGGCAGACAGTGAAGACAGCCAACCACAGACCACCTACACTTGTGAGCCAAAAGAAAGTTTGAAGTTAGTATTCAGGAAACAGCAAAAAAAAAAATCCTAATATGGTTTTCTTTTAGCATCACTGAATAAGTGCTTCCAATCTGATGCTGCTCTACCTTTGCCTATTACTGATTATACTAATGAGATTTGTGTTTTCCAGAAATGTCATCAAGCCACACGCAATAAAGATGGTTCCAGTCCATGAACCCCTGTATCACTCTCCCTCCGGAGAAACCCTCACTGCCCCCTTCTATCATCACCCGATTCAGCATGAAGCAGTTAGATTGAGTCTTCACACCTTTTCCCTAATAGCAGTTGGGATTTCTACTTGGAGAGGGAGAATTGATGCAGGACATTTGGTGCCGTGGCCAGCTCAGCAGAGTTGGAGGACCTGCCTCCTCCTCCTTGGCAGCATTGGTGCTGCGGCAGCCAGCTGAAGAACCAGCAGGCTTGCTGACTGGCAAGGAGGGGGACCTCCAACCCCCACTGGAGGCTCCAATAGCCAAAAAGGCCGGACAACTGCTGAGGAGTCACCTCTGTCTTGGTGTCGTCTTCACTTTGCACTTGGGACTAAATGTGGAACCCCCATTCCCTATGCCTAGGTCAGTTTCATGTGAATTTTGTGGGCCTCGATTCCATGAATGGACTCCATTCATTGATGCATTCATTCACTTTGCCCTGGAGGGGATGTGTTCATCCATTGATACGTTAATTCACCTGCCATATAAATAAATTAATTAATTTTAAAAAATAAGAAAAAAATAAAAATAAACACACAACCCTGAAAACTGAGCAAAGTACAAACAGGAAGATTAAATGCTTCTCAGTGCTAAAAAATATTACATATAGCTAAGGTGACCTGGTCACTAGCTACTAAGATTTCTCCTGAAACATGGTTTAATGGAAAGATAATCAGAATTTGAGTAAGATGAAATCTGTTCAATGTTTACTTCTATTAAAAAGAAAAATATACTGGAAACATCAGTGTCATGCAGAAGCTTATCAGGTCCCACCCAGATCCACTGAATCAGAAGCTTTGTTTTGGTTAGCTCCCTCAGTGAGTCCGGGTCATGGTGAAGTCAGAGAGGCCTGCTATAGCTACCTTAATCCAACTGAACTTCATTTTCCTGCTTTGCAAAATGGAGATAATGAGCTCTAGTCTAGAATGCCACGTGAACAGTTTGAGCTCTAGTCTAGAATGTTACATGAACAGTTAGCAGAATATCACATGTGAAGTGACATAGTGTTGCAGATAGACTAGGGGCTCAGAAACAACTGGTTTCCTTACTTCTTCTCAGCATCATTGGCTTCTGAACAATGTAATGATGTAAACTTGCTCCTCTCAATAGATTTTCTCTGGAACTTGTACACTAGAAGGGTTTTGACTTTTATGATGTTCTTTCTGCTTCATCAAATCCCCAAATTATCTAAGAAAATCACAAAGTTTGAGATAACTGGGACCGGAAATATCCCCTGTTCACCATTTACTTTGAAGCCAGAAATGCCATTCTTTAAGTCCCAGGCTTCCTCTCAGGACCATATCTTCTCACTTCTATATTGCCTTTTAGGTACCAGGAAGAATCTGGCCTTCAATAGACATGTTGATTGCTAGATGAGCAAATGACAGAGGCTTCTATGAACTCTGAACCATTCTCTTCTTTGTCCAAATCCCAATACACTTGTTTTCTTTATGACTCATTCTATCCTTCCATTCTTCCATTTTAAAAAAGCCAGTATGTCTCATATTTCCCCTTGACTGCTCTCTCACTTACCCAATGTAAGTGTTAAGCATATAAATGTATGTGTTTGAAAGTAAAAAAAAAGAGAGAGAGAGAGAGAGAGAGAGGTAGTATCAGAGCTAGAGGTAGCGAGGGAAGGATGGCAAAAAAGTAAGTCATCGACATATTGGGTAACAGATGATGACCCAGCATGAACTTTTTGAGATCTGAGGCTAAAGCTTGGCCCAAAAAGTGGGGGCTGTCCATAAAGCCTTGGGGAAGGACTGTCCAGGTTAGTTGTTAATTGGGCATCTGGTTCAGTCCAGGTAAAGGTGAAGAAGTCTTGTGAGTTGGGGTGTGGAGGGATAGTGAAAAAGGCATCCTTTAAGTCTAGGACTGTAAAGTGTGTGGTGGAAGGGGAATAGTGGAGAGGAGGGTGTAGGGGTTGGGGACAAGAGAGTAATTGGGACAGGGGCCTCGCTGACAGCCCATAGATCTCGGACTGATTGGAAGGAGTTGTCAGGTTTGGGGACTGCTAGAAGAAGAGTGTTGGTTGGGGGAGAAGATGAGTTTCAGGGTGTGGTCCTTTAGTAAGTGCTTAATAATTGCTTGGGGCCCCTTTATGGCATGGGGGTTAAGGAGATACTGAGTTCACCTGGGGAGACATGAAGGGTCAGAAAGGGTGACTATAATGAACTGATGGTGTAGAGTGATCCAAGGTGTTTTTCAATTTAGGATAAATCTAGGTTAAAGGGTACATGGACTCTGATAATACCCTCAGCTCCCGCTACTTCACATAAGGCTAAAATAGGGCCAGGTGTGTGGAGGAGAAAAGAAGTTAGACAGAGATGGGGAAGAAAAGGAGTCAGGTTTAGACACTGGGGATATATGAGTTGGAGAGGGAGCAGGAAAGGAAGGCTCAGAAGTTGGAGAGGCATAATGTGTGGGGACTGAGTGGTCAGCTGTATCTAAATCCAAATCAGAGGTGGAAGGTTGAGGTGGTGGCTGCTCATTGAGGAGGATGTGGAAGGTGGCACAGGTTTAGCAGAGTGAAGGGTAGTTCTGAAAGAGAAAAAAAGCTTGGAGGTAGGGAATCTGCCATTGTGGTTTATAAAATTTTCAAGACCTCTGGGAATGTTTAGATCAAAAATGCTATTTTCAGGCCATTGGTTTCCAATGTGTAATTTGTGCTGGGGCCAGGAAGTGTTGCAGAGGAATGTTAATTGCTTCAGTTTGATGTCTCCTTTTAGACCCAGGGTGCCCAATTTTTTGAGGAGACAGCCCAGTGGAGTGATTTGGCAGGGAAGTGAACAGCAACTGCCCATGGCCTATAAGGTAAGGAGGGGGATGAGTGAGGTGGAGGATTGTTAGCAGACTATGTCTTGAGACAGATTTTTACTCTGTTGCCCTGGGTAGAGTAGGTGGAGTGGTAGTCCGTCATACTCTTGACCTCAGTCCACCCTCTTGCCTCATATTCCTGAGTAGTTCCAACTATAGGCACCTTCCACAAATCCTAGCTAATTTTTCTATATTTAATATAGATGGGGTCTCACTCTTGCTCAGGCTAATCTCTACCTCCTGAGCTGAAGCAATTGACTAGTTTCAGTCTCACAGGGCACTAAAATGACAGATTTGAGACATCATGCCTGGCTCGAACACTTATTTTTTATTTAGGCATGTCTTTATTTTTGCCTAGCTAAGCACCTAAATTTTAAATGGCATTTTTATTGATAACTCAGGTGATTTAGCTATTATTATTAGGCAATAATATTTAATTTACCTTATCAGAAATCATACAAACACAGATCATTTGGTCTCTGGCTGGGTTTATAGTTTCATAAACTTTGTGTCAAATGCTGACACTTTAATAACATAAAATGTCCAGTAAAACCTAGGCAAAAAATGTATACTGACAACTTGAAAACTTTTTCTTTTTGAGATACAGTCTCACTCTGTTGCCCCAGGCTTGAGTGCCTTGATATTAGCCAAGCTCATGACAACCTCAATCTCCTGAGCTTCAGCAGTTTTCCTGAAGTCTCCTCAGTGGATGGGATTACAAGACCTAGCCAAAAGGACTTAGGGTAATGTTTCTAATTTTAGTAGAGATGAGGTCTTGCTCCTGCTCAGGATTTCCTCCACCTCCCAAGCTCAAGGACATCTCCTGCTTTGGCCTTCCAGAGTGCTAGAATTACAGACATGAACCATCACACCTGGCCTTGAAAACATATTTATCATAGCTCACAACAACCTCAATTTCTTGGGCTCAAGAGATTCTTTGCCTCAGCGTGATGAGTAGCTGAGACTACAGGCAATGGCCACAGCACTAAACTACAATCCCAGCATGCATCAGGCTTGGGTGGTGCACAGGCCTGGAGGGAGGAATAGGAAGGTGTGTGCATTACTGGCCATTCTGAGAGTTGTAGTGTCTTTGTGGCTACCAGCAGTTTGATTATAGGACTGCAGGACTACAATTCCTGAGTACCCCAGGCTGGTGTAATAAGCTGCTATGGATGGAGGGTCAGGGGGGTGTACACTATTAACAAAGGCAGCTGGCTGCTGGTTCCTTGAGATCACCTGACTAAGTCCAGGCTGGGACAAGAGCAGCCAGACCAAGTAGAACAGTGAAGAGACTAGGAGGCTGTGAAGTGCTCCTCCCATTTGCATGAATCTAGTGAGTCTCCTCTTCACTCCACCTCCACTGTGCTCCTCATTTCCTCTTGCACCTCACCCATCAAGATCTTTCCAAACAATCCAACTCCTACCCCCATGGTGCCACTTGCTTTGCTAAAGTACTGTGGGAACTGGGTGATGCTTGAGACACTGTCCATTGTGCCACTGACCCCTGCTTTCTCCATCCAGAGTGCTGGTTGGCCACTTTTAGGATAAGTCAACCACCTGGCCCATCTACAAACAACTCCAGAGCTTTGCATGGGGTGACATGTCTGTGCCTTTGTAGAGAAATGTGACTCTTACTGATTTTGTCTCTGCAGACGTGGAAAGTGAGGCATGAAGGATGGTAATTATTGTGTCACCCAGAATCTGCTAAAATCATAAGGGTAAACCCCAATTCCCCGGCATGTATGGTGGGACACTTCACAAACATGGATAGGTGCCCTAAAATAAACCTGAAAGTGACTATGGGTTAAGTCCTTTACATTTGGAAATGATCACCCTCATCTCAACTCATGCGTGACTCACCTGTGTCTCAGAAATGTAGATGGTTGGCTGATCCCTCGGAACAGATGATTCAGCTTTGAGGAAGTCACTTTCAAGGAGTACTTTAAGGGCATTGGAAACCCATGAAGTTTTGTTTCTCTGCTTTGGATACAAAGATTATTATCCATAGCAGTCAGGGATGTACCTTCACTTCTGATGCTGTTCTGTGAATAATTCTGTCTAGACAAAGGAAACATCTTGGAGCACTTCTGCTTGCATGTAGTAGCTTCTTAATAGATATCCCTACATTTCCTACATTTCTTATTCCCTCGGAGATAGTTTTCTTTTCTTATTACCAGATAACACCAGTGTTCATGTTGGGATATCTAATTTGTGCTTGGGTGTAGATCTACATGATAAAAGACCTTGTTTTTAGTACATGTTCACTAGCTTTCATTTGTGATTTTTGAGAGTTCATTTGGAGGTTCTAGCAGGAGGGCACAGCTATTCCTACACCCCTGAATGAAGAATGGTCTTTCTCTATCAGAGAAGGTCATCCTCTTCAAGTGAGTATGGAGCTTTGTGGGGGATGCACATGGAAGAAGTGGACACTTGCCTAGCCAGACAGTTTAGCTGAATCAACCCTGGTAGTCAATGGGCAAACAAATCACATCCAGATCTTCATCACATCCTCAGTTTGATTTTTGAATGTGGGATACTAACAAAAACATTAAAAGCTTCTTCATAAAAGTTCACCTTATTAGTTGGGGAGAATTTACTTCTTTAGAGAAATAATTACATATTTGTTCATCTGCATGTTTGTAGTGAAAGAAAAAAAATTATTGTGTCACCTGTAAGTATATCAAGATGAAAGGGACACCACAAGACAATACTCTGGCTCCCCTTATGTTTTAAATAAGGCTTATAAAGAGGCTGGCCATGGTGACTCACATCTGTAATTCTCATGCTCTGGAAGACTGAGGACAGAGCATCACTTGAGCTCAAGAGTTCAAGACCAGCCTGAGCAAAAGGGATACTCCATCTCTACCAAAAATATAAAAATTAGCAGGGCATTGTGCTTGTGCCTATAAGGCAAGCTACTATGGAGGCTGAGACAGGAGTATCATTTCAACCCAGGAGTTTGAGGTTAATGTGAGCTAGGCTAACGCATGGCACTCTAGACTGGGCAACAAAGTGAGACTGTTGAAAGAAAGAAAGTGTGAAAGAAAGAGAGAAGTAACAAAGGTAGG
>CAUYON010075334.1:0-16203 GCA_963573935.1 Arctocebus calabarensis | reverse complement strand
AGCTGGAACATATTCTTCTTAGCAAAGTATCTCAAGAATGGAAGAAAAAGTATCCAATGTACTCAGCCCTAATATGAAGCTAATTTATAGCTTTCATATGAAGGCTAAAACCCAATTATAGCACAAGAATACAGGGAAAAGGAAAGGAAGGGGAGGGGAGAGGGGAGGTTGGGTGGAGGGAGGGCAATTGGTGGGATCACACCTATGGTGCATCTTAGCAGGGTACTGGTGAAACTTATTAAATGTAGAGTATCAATGTCTTTATATAGTGATTCAAGAAAATGCCATGAAGGCTATCTCTAAAAGAATGATCAAAATATTTCTGATTGTATATGAAGCACATTGTGCCCTATGATTGCACCAATGTACACAATTATGATTTAATAAAATTATTTTAAAAAATTTACAAGTTCATTTGGTTTTTTCACTCATTCAGGTTTTTACTTGTAGGTGTAGAACTAAAGTTCCGAGCTTCTCTCTGAGAACTATTGGGTAGAGGCCACTTTTAGGTACTGGAGGATGCTAGCAATTCCCTATTATCAGAACTTTCTCAACACGAATATTTGTTTTATCAAGCCAGCAATTAGAGGTTCAAGTAAGCAAGTCTGTTAGCAAAGTGGAATTTTTGCTTGTTTGGTTGGTTTTCCTTTTGAGACATTCTTGCTCTCCTGCCCTTGCTAGTATGCAGTGTCATCATAGCTCACTGCAACCTCAAACTCTTGGGCTGAACTGATCCTCTTTCCTCAACCTTAAGCACCAGGCATGGTTAATTTTTCTATTTTTAGTATAGAGAAAGTCTTGCTCTTACTCAGGCTGATCTCAACCTGAGTGCTAGAATTAGTGGCATGAGCCACTGCACCCAGCCCAGATTGTTTTGTTTTGGTTTTTAATAATACAATACCTCGGTGACATACTGTGTCCTTTGCCATGTTGTATTAATAAAAAAAAATCACAGGTCTCACCTACTTAAGGGACGAGGATCATCATTCTTGAAGGCCAAGTTAGAGTCTGGAATTTATTCACCACACAGAAAAAGCAACACCCCCCACCCATCAAACTCTGTTGGATTTGAGATATAAAATCAGAATTTGAAACAAAGTCTTATTATATTAAACTGCAGAGTAAACTAAGAAGTGTTATTTACTCATGTACCAGAATTTACTTCAGCCTAATTGTGAATGTAATATTAATATATGACATGACATTTAATGGGTTATGCATTTCTCTGTGCTACCATTTTATCTTATATAAACCTTGCAAATGCACTCCCCAATCTATTTATTTATACTTCTCCCATCATGACTTTTTCTTCCCTTTGGTTGTGATCTACAAAAGAAAACACCTAGGCCTATTTTTCCAGTGCTTTGGCTATTGCCTGACACATGGTAAGAATGTTCTCCAGGTGTCCTAAAATTCACCTGAAAATTAAATCTGCCAAGAATCACATTGAAGGCTAGGTGCAGTGGCTCATGCATATAATCCTAGCACTCTGGGAGGCCAAGGCAGGTGGATAACTTGAGCTCATGGGTTTGAGACCAGACTGAGCATGGGTTTAGTAGACAGGGTCTCTACTAAAAATAGAAAAACTGAGGTAAGAGAAATGCTCAAGCCCAAGAGTTGGAGGTTGCTGTGAGTTCTAATGACACAGGACTCTATCCTGGGTGGTAGCTTGAGACTCTATCTCCAAAGAGGGGAAAAATCATAGTGAAATACCTTGACTTGGTCACTGTGTATTATATACATGTAACAAAATTTCACATGTACACCTTAGATTTGTACGAGTAAAAAATAATCACATCAATGGTCAGCATTAATTCCAATCCCCATACAACTGTATTGAGTAAATCAAATTTGGGCATAATGCTGCATTGAAGATCTTGATATCACAAAGTTCTAAGAAATCCTCTTACTGACCAAAAAATGAGTTTATAATTTCAGTAGTTTTCTACTGAATATTGAATATTTTCTGAATACGCATTCTGAGGTTGCTATTAATGGCCACGTACAATTCTCCTCACTCTGGAGAGTAATTATGTGGACTTGTACGGGTGGTTTTGTTTTATTTTGTTTTTTTTCCATATTAACAATTTTAAATGTTGCTGATCCCTAAGACTTCCATGAGGTGGCTATGAAAAAAAGAGTTAGAGATTAATTTCTGGCTAGCTCTAAGTGAGTGTATCAGGCTCTGGCCCATGTAGCAGAATCGTCTCATTCTGTCCCATCTTTTCTAGTCATGTTAAATCCCTTTCTACTTCATTTTGATTACTTATTTTTAAAATAATTTTATAATATTATATCATACAAATCTTTATTTATTTATTTATTTATTTATTTATCGTTTTTGAGACAGAGTTTCACTATGTCACCCTCAGTAGAGTGCTGTGGCATCACAACTCACAGCAACCTCAAACTCTTGGGCTTAAGCGATTCTCTTGCCTCAGTCACCCAAGTAGCTAGGACTACAGGTGCCCACCACAATGCCTGGCTGTTTTTGCAGTTGTCATTATTTAGCTGGCCCAGGCTGGGTTCAAACCTACCACCCTTGGTGCATGTGGCCAGCGCTATAACCACTGTGCTATGGGTGCCTAGCCATAAATCTTTTTTGTTGTTTTTTGAAAGGAAACAAGGTACCTTAAAAGGAATGTCAAAGGAAAGACAAGCACAGTGATCAAGTCACAGCCCTAATAACTTCTCCACACTGAGCACCTCATGTTGTCAACTTTTGCTCTCCCTAAAGTTATTTCAAAAGAAAGACAAATAAATAAGCAAGCAAGCATATGTAATTGCACTGATAAGGGCTTCTTGGATTATTCAAAAAATAAGAGCTTTACTCATATCTACACCGACAAAACCAGAATAAGGCCAAGTATTTCTGCTTTGAGAGAGACATAGGCAATTTTAGATCTGAATTCCAGTTTTATAATTTATGAGCCATATGAACTTAGATTTTTTCCTTCAAGCCTTCACATTTTTCTTTATTTTATAAATGAAGTTGTTATCTAATTTAAGGGTTTATTTCGAGAAATGGAAGAAACACATTAGCATGCACAGCATACTGCCTGACTGTTACTATTTAATCAATAAATGTTTTATTTGTTTCTATCTTTTATACCAAAAATTACTTTGTTCTTTTTAAAGATTATCACAGATCTGATTCAATTAGAAGTGATATTTGGTACCTGGACTTTCTAATAATTGCAAAGATAATGAAGATGTTATTCCTGTTTAACAAAAGCTTGAAGTCTCAGTAAGGGGATACGAACATGAATAACAGATATACTACCAACTATTCATGATATATGATTAAAGAGAGTGTCTTCTATTCTTTCCATTAAATATGTAAAAGAAACTCTTACCAGAAAAAGCAGAAATAAAAGTCTTCTGTTTTGTTTCATCCTTCCTCCCTTTCTTTCCCCCATTCCTTTCTTCCTTCCTTAATTGTGCAAAGAGTCAGAAAAAAAATAAAAATACATTCCCTGGTGTAATTCAGCTTACATTTCATAGGGATGAGAGAACTAATGGCGGTAGGGACAGAAAACCAATTTATACAAAAGTCATGACTGGGTAACACCTGTGGCTCAAAGGAGTAGGGTGACGGCCCCATAAGCTGGAGGTGGAGGGTTCAAATCCAGCTCCTGCCAAAATCTGCAAAAAAAAAAAAAAAAAAAAAATCATGACCAGAAGCATGAGAAGTGGAGTAAGTGGAAATGTAACTCAGGTGAAAGGATGCTGTGGACTGTATTTCTTGGAAGTGAAATAATGGGCCATAACACAGTCTGTCTCAAGACTGTTGTAGTCTCATGAAATTGAAAGTTTCAACTTGCTCCCCCTACCCATTTTGCTAGGAAGCCTTCATTTGTTTCTGTCCACACAGGTTTTACCTTTTTGGATTTTTGTGTGCCTCCAAACTCTCAGAATGACCCACATACTATATGTGAAGTGGTAAGAAAGAAGATTACTAAACATAAAATAGGGCAAGAAAGAAAAAAATGGTCACTGAAACCAAAAGGGATTGGTGATTGCTCAGTGTGAAGGTTTGTTCCAGGAACAGCAACTTGGGCTCTCTGGGCAAGGTGGAGGAGTGAGGAGTGGTAGGCAACAGCATTGGAAAGGTAGACGGCAGTGCTGGGTCGGGTCCCAGCAGCCCAGCATAACCCTGATGCCGCTGCCTTTGGTGAGTCTGAGCAAGGCCTCGCACAGTTTTCTTTTGCAAAATCTTCCATGCCTGAATGAATCAGTCACCTGAGGTTAAGAAACTACGTGGTGTTCCTTAGCGTCTTCAAGGCCAGCAGAAGAATAGTATCACCAAGGGGCCGGCTGAAATTATTGGGCATCTCCGGTTAGTTCTGTGGAGTGTAACATTGGATGACATCACTACACATGTTCTTGACTAATCTTTAGAGCATCACCCTCAAATTTCAGAGACACAAAAATTTCACTAAAGCATAACCATCATTTTTCCATTTTCTTTCAACTCATCTGAATTGTCTTCTTTCTTACTGCTGACAACCTATTTGAAACCACACTAATTCCTGACATGAAACAGCCACTTATACACATGACTTGTGTTTGCAAATTTTTAAATTACTTGAAATCCCCTAGTGACTTCCCCCAAACTTTCTAGAAATAAAAATAAAAATCAAGGACCTAATTTTGGAGGGGCTTTGACACAAAGTCCCCTTCCCCACTTCTTCTACCCACATCACTTTTGACAGACATTTTAATTGCCCTGAATCCTCTCCATTCTCTACCACTATTAGCTTTTCTTTGGGATGGAGAAATCAACATATGCACAATTAAGTTTTTAAATTTTCCCAAATTATGCTAATCCTTCCTGACTCCCTAGAGTATCTTCTCTATCTCCCCCACAACTAAGTTCTGCATTTTCTAATTTTCTGTCACAAGGCTCTCTATGATGTATATACCACCACCACCCCCTTTTTAAATTTTCTTTTCCAATAGACTGAAAGCTCATTGCACACAGGGACCTTATGATGTGCAGGTCTAAGACAAGTCCTGGGTGCATGGGCCATTCAATAAATATTCTTAATATAATAATTATTGTTAATGGTGCAATGAATATTCAATTAGTTCACTGGATTGGGCAGCCATTTGACTTTAATGATTCTTTGTTGTCATGCCTGTTGAAAAAGAAGTGGCGTGAGTTTCTAGCTAACAGTGTATGCAGTGAATTTTGATTTTTCTCCATGGATTTGTGCCAGGAAGCTCAGGAGAGAGCCACGGTTTCATACAACATAAGTGAATAGCTGAAAATGAACTTCAACCCACAATAATAAGCTAACACCTTGTTACACTATGAGGATTATTTCTTTAGTATTTTTGTTTGTTTGCTTCTGTAGATCACCACAATCTCCTCTATCGAAAGCATTCTTCAGAGTATTTAACTAATAATGCCAAAGGTCCATGGTTGCATTTTTTTAGTTGAAGCTTAATTTCTAAATTTAGTGTAAAAGAAGACTGCCATGCAGAAGATTACTTGTATCTGAAAAACTAAAAAATAAGAAAATCTTCTTACTTTCATTTATAGGAAATAATATCAGATTTTGGTAAATAATTTTAAAAAGTAAGGTTTTGGAGATTTACCTTCCAGGGATATTTTAATTTTCTTTACATTTTATTTCTAAAGAAAATGTCTCCTTCAGATATATAACTTCTGAGACATAAGCATATTGGTGTTAAATAAGCCCAGTGCAAAATTATTCTGTGTGGATGATGTGTATTTTATGTAACTTTTCAGATTTCATCTGCTTGATAGATTACTTATCTATGTAACTTCCCAAAGTTTTCCCCTGTAGTATGTTAATACCAAAAAATTTGTTAATAATCAAAACAATGAATATGGAACTCTGTTCCATTCCTTAACTATCTTATGCATAATTGTGTATACAAATAACAGTATATGTTGATTCTGAAAACATTTTCTAATTCTTTTGTCATTATTTTTTAAAAAAAGAAAAACTTCAAATAATTTTGGTTTAATGAATTAACTGCCTTACCTGGTTGCTCTTCATGCAACTTCTGTATGGGTTTTATTCATTTTTTTCTGCTGTCCTGAACTGCTGGCATCCCTTGCTTGTTTACATTGAGATTCTGTATTCTTCTCAAGCCTCATAAGAAGGAAAGGTCAACTTTACAAATACTGCTGAACATTCATGTTATCTTTAATCTTTTAACCGGCCTGTTCCTAAGGATGCCTTGCTTTCTGTGATCATGTAGTTCTAAAATGGCTATTGGTCATTACTGTATTTTCTAGGGAAAGATTTATGTTCCTGTTTGCAAAGTCTTGACTATTTACCCCCCTGTATTCTGAGCGTTCATTGTCCTTATTTTTTCTACTCTGACGGAAGAGACATTTTAACCCTTCTTTCTTGTGCATTAACAATAGAGTCCTGGTTGACTTTTAAGCTTAAAATTTTAGGCAGAAATAATGGCAATGGTACCACTTCCTATGTAACACCAGGCCATTTCCTGTATAACTATACCACTTTCAGGGTGATATCATTAAACATTTCCCACTCGCTGGACTGTGACAGCTCATAAGAATTTCATTTAATCATTTCATACCCAGCACTGTATGAACTGCCCTTTCCCTGGCTTTTGTTACGAAAGCTTGGTAGGCATATCATACACATATCCAATTAAATAAAAAAAGGTCAAACTATGTCTGTGCATAAACTGAACTGCCTACTTTAAAATTATTAGATATAATTTACTTACAATGCTTCAAACCTCCAAAGTAAATGCCAACTTGAGTTTTTGATTTTTTTTTTTTTAACACAGTAGTAGCTTCTTTACCTCTTACATGCATTTTACAGTATGGTAAAAGAGTTTGTTATTCTATTTCTCATTTTAATTTGTTTTCTAATGTTGGCTAAAACATTTAAAAATATCCGTGGAAGAAGTGGTAAATATGCATGATGTCATTTATAGGGGTCTTCTTTGTGTTGTGCTGGGCATTTTGGGCCCATTCATTTTCTTAATGTTCACAGAAGTTTATAGAGTAGAAATTATTTAGTAGGTATAAAAACTGATATTCAGAGAAGTTAAGTTACTTTCCCTAGAATGTCCAAATATAAAGTAATATACTTATTTAAACAATGATAGGTAACTTTTAACCCCAACTGAGCTCAGAATCCATGTGTAAATAATACTATATAAAATGTAAATTGACGTTTTATGATTGTGAGGTAGACAAAGCTATCCTGTTGAACAAAAAGACTACAATGTCTAGACCCACCACCAATTGATTTCCATGTCAAGGTCCTATTACATAATACCATTTTTCTGATAATTATTTTTTATTTATTTTTATTGGTTGGGATTCATTGAGGGTACAAAGAATTAAGTCACACTGATTGTGTGTGTTAGGAAAGGTCCTTCTTACAATCATGTCCCACCCCTAGGATGTGTGCCATATACCATTGAAGGCAGCTCCCTGCTGCCTTCTCCCCAATGCCTAATTCTCCTACCTTCCCCCTACCTTAGCTCATCTACTGCCTTCAGATTAGAATTAAGTACATTGGAATCTTGCTTCTCTATTCTTGTGATGACTTACTAAGAAGAATGTTTTCAACTCAATTCAAGTGAATACAAAAGATGTAAAGTCTGTACCTCCTTAATGACTGAATAGTATTCCCTTATACATATACCACAATTTGTTAATCCATTCCTGGGTTGGTGGGTATGTAGGTTGTTTCCACATTTTGTTGATTGTAAATTGAGCTGTGAATAAACAATCTAGTGCAAAGTTGCTTGTGATAAAAGGACATTTTTTTTTTCTTCTGGGTAGATGCTAGTAGTGGGATTGCAGGATCAAATGGGAGGTCTAATTTGAGTTCTTTGATGATTTTCTTTCCTTCCTTCCAAAAAGGTTGTATTAATTTTCAGTCACACCAGCAGTGTAAATGTTTTCCCATCTCTGAACATCCACTCCAGTGTCTACAGCTTTGAGACTTTCTGTTGAGGGCTATTCTCTCTGGGGTCAGGTGATATCTCTGGGCGGTTTTGATTTGCATTTCTCACGTGATCAAAAATAATGAGCATTTTTTTCAAATGTTTGTTAGCCATTCATCTGTTTTCAAAAGAGAAAGTTCTGTTCATATATCTTGCACAAAGGTAGATGGGATTGTTTCCTTGTTTTTGTGGATTAACTTGTTATGTTTATAAATTCTAATTATTAACCCTTTGTCAGATTGGGGCTCTGCAAATACCTTTTCCCATTCTGAAGGTTGTCTTTTTGCTTTTCTTGTTGTGTACTTAGCTATGCAGAAGCTTTTCAGCTTAATTAAGGCCCATTTGTTAATTTCTGTTGTTGTGATGACCATTAAAGTCTTTGTCATAAAGTCTTTGCCCAGTTCGGTATCATCAAGCGTTTTCCCCACGCTTTCTTCTGAGATTTTTATTGTTTCGTGTCTTAGATTTAAGTCTTTTATCCATGTTGTATCAATTTATTTTAAGAGGTGAAAGATGTGGGTTAAGTTTCAGTCTTTCACATGTGGTTATCCAGTTCTCCCAGCACCATTTGTTGAATAGGGATTTTTTCCCCCACTGTACGCTTTTTTGTTTGTTTGTTTGTTTTTGTTTATCAAAGATCAGGTGATAAGTAGAGACTGGTTTCATCTGTTGGTTTTCTACTCTGTTCCCTATGTCTAAATCTCTAATTTTGTGCCAACACCATGCTGTTTTGATTACAGTGGACTTCTAATATTGCCTGAAGTCTGGTAGGGTGATATCTTTGACTTTGTTTTTATTACTAAGAAGAAATAGCCTTAGCTGTAGGAATTTTTTTTTTGTTCTGTACAAAATGAAGTACTGTTTTTTCCACTTCTTCAAAATATGATGTTGGTTCTTTAATGGGGATTGCACTAGATCTGTAGATTGCTTTGGGTAGAGTAGACATTTTGACAGTGTCCATCCTTCCCAGCCAAGAGCGTGGTATGTTCTTCCATTTGTTAGTGTCTTCTATAATTCCTTTTCTTAAGGTTTCATAATTCTCTTTGAAAAGATCCTTCACCTCTTTTGTTAGGAATATTCCTGAGTATTTCATTTTCTTTGAAGCCATTGTGAAAGGAATTATGTCTTTGAATTGCTTTCAACTTGACTGTTATTGGTGTAGTCAAAGTCTACTGATTTGTGAACATTGATTTAATACCCTGAGATGTTACTGTATTTCCCGATGCATTCCAAGATTTTTGTGGTTGAGTCTCTGGGGGGTTTCTAAGTGCAAAATCTTATCATCAGCAAAGCAGGAGAGAATTACTTTAAAAATATACAAAAGGGGAAATCATGTTATATCATATTCAGAAAATAAAAAAAAATTATGTGGTACCCTGCCCTAGATAATGTGCTAGCACTTTATATATATAAATGTTCAGTCACAGGAAACTATTAATAATATGATTTTCATTGTCCAACCATCATTACTAAGGACCTTCAAAGTTCTAGATATCATATTCAATATTAGGGATATAAATTTAAATAATACATAGATCATTGAGAATATTGAAGAACAATGAAGACAGAATATATCCTCTATTTATGTCATTTATGTAAGTTGCCAGAATGATTTTTTTTTTTTTTTTTTTGCATTATACCTAGAACCATAACAGACAAGTCCTTGAGTGGAAAACCCGGGAAAGAGATGTTGGGACAAGTGTCTATTACAGATCAAGGGAGAAAACACCAAAGGAAAGGAAAGTTGATGATTTAACGTTTCTCCTGTTCTCTGTTATGACTTAGGGCAGCCTACTTCATAGTGGTGACTCTGTTGAACATCTAGGGAATCCTCTTGGTGAATGGGCTGTCAGCCTTCAGAGGGGGTCTTACTAATATTATTTTCTTTTTTAAGACTTGAAATGATTCCTTCCAGGGACCACATTTCTGAGAAATTCCATAGACTTTGTGCAATTCAGAATCCAAAATCCATGTATCACTATTTTCAACAAGCCAGAATACACAAGAAAGTGCACATCTTCTAGTCTACAGGTTCTTTTGAAGAAAAAAAAAATCTTAGTGTGCCATTATATCAAGTGTTCAAAGTCTTTTCCTATTGTTTTTTCACTTATTTATTTTGATATGTTAGAAAAAGAAAATGATATGTAAGCCACAGAACCCAAGGTATGAGATTGGCATATGTATCTACTTAAATTTTAGACCATAAGTGACTATAATTCTAAACTTAAAATTTCATCTCAATGCAGTGCCTGTGCCTAGAAAATTTAAAACTTAACTTTTTTTAAATTTTAATTAAATGATCTCATTAGAAAATATCATTTTTGCCAAGTGAAAAATAGTAATGTAAATTTACCAGAAAGATAGTTGAATAACACACATTCTACCCAACTTATAAAGAAGCTTGAAATCAAAAATAACTTTTATTCCTTGGTCCCTCATTGTACATCCATCCATTAAACATTTATGATGTGAGTGAGACATTGCACATGGCCATAATGAAGCTGTGAAAAGCACATGTATATTTTCAACCCAGATTTCCACAATTGTTTCAATGATTTTGCATTTAAGCTTCAGCCTCACAATTTTCTGAAGGGCAGATTTACAACGTGCTATCTATAGCCTAGGAGGGTTGAAAAATAAAATATATAATGATGCTATATATACTTTATACTTAACATACTCAGTGGCAGATCATCCATCTAAAACATGACTAAGTATTAATGATTCCCAATCTGGATAGAAAAATCAAAGGAGCAAACAATTCTATTATGCAAATAGCAGTAATTTATTGTGCAGTTAGAAAATAACAATCTCTAAAAATAAATGTTTGCAACAAACTATCTCATGCATATAAGTAGATCAACAATTTATACCATAGTCCTGTGAAGCTTGCCAACAGAGCCAATATACAGATATCACTTTTAAAGACTTTGATTTCCTATGTGCTCTAAGATCATACTATTATTAAAATAGGGCACATATATAAGATATTCCAGTAATGTATATTTTCCTCATTCATAAAGCTGATTCGGAAAACTGGGTTTCCTGAAACTTTCTGATAGGGAAACCAGTTTCCTAGAGTTAAATGAAGCAGTAGAATCATATTTTAGACTCAGAAATCTCTTCCATATTGAGATTAATTTTCCAGCCTCTTTCACTCACTCATTGCATATTTATCAGGCAATTTTTTATTTGCTGATACACTGGACATTATAAATATAATTTTGAGTAAAGACTGATAGAATCTCATGAAGGTATAGTCTTCATGAGAAGACTTGAATGATTATATACATGAAATTAAATCCTCAGTTGTGGCAAGTGCTGTGAAGACAGCAAATATGATATAGCCTTTTTGGTGTTGCCTTTTTCAGGAAAGTCAATAGTGGCTTCCTGGAGGAAGGGATGCTTTGAGTGTGAAGTGATCCAGTAGAGAATGTAGCACTACCCTCCCCACCCCAAATGACTAAAGTGAAGATTTTTAAGAAGAATGAGTGTCTTCCTAAAGAGCACACAGGTTTATGAATTAACTTTGATGATGACACTTTGTGTGCCAGATTTAAGTGACCACCTCCATGGTCCAAACTCTTAGAACAAATTACCTGAAGAGAATATTAAGGTGAAAACTTGAAAGCACTGTAGGAGAAGGTAAGATGGAAGCAGAAGACTCACCCTCAGCTTTCATTGCAGATAAAACAATAGGAAATTACATCATTTTTATTTAAGGAAGATAGCAGCATGCATTAACGATGCCCCACGCCGTGCCTAGAAGTCATTAAAGGATATGTGTCCAGAAGGAAAGAATTTTATCACTCTAGAACTATGCTTCCCTCCTCCTCTGACTCCATTTTTCTTTAATGGTTTCACAGCTTCAGTTTCACCGGTACTCAAAAAAACAGTGATGATCTACATTACTAGGTTTAAGCTGTGGCCAAGCCCAACCTATTCTACCTTAATAATAGTATTCTTAGCAGCCTTCACTGCTGTAGTGCAGCTCTGCAATGCATTTCAGCTGGAGCATTTTAATTGTCTTCTAAGTGGTCTGCTGGAGTGCAGACCTCCCATTCTTGCAATCCACATGGGCGTTGCAACCATGTTCTCTCCTTAAAATACATCTCTATTCATGAGACATCCTTTCACAGGCTTCACCTGGTAGGCAATAGGGGAGTATTGAAAGTTTTTAAACCCATTAGCCACATAATTTACGGTTCCTCTCAAGAACTATTTGTAACCATTCATATTGGTTTTCTCAATGAAAAATTAGTCCTGTGAAGCATTTATTGAACAAATATCATTGAGCATTTACTGTGTGCTAAAAAAATGAAATACATAAATTAAAAAATAGAAGAAAGATCTCTTTCAACAGTCTGCAAGCTCATACTAGAAAATGGTGTATTTTTATCACTCCATAAGCTATGAAAATATATAGAATTATAATGTATTAAATATATTCTAACATAAAATATATATAAATACATATTTATATAGAATATAAAATGCCATGGGGGTGCAAGTGAGAAAATATGGCATAGGGTCCAATCTAGTCTATGATATTTCTTCTTTTGAATTTTCTATTTACAAGTTTAGCAGGCACTACTTAATTTCTTTAAGTGTTTCAATATGAAGGTAATAACTCCATTACAGTACAATTGTAATTACTTCCCTGTGTTGTCTCTGCATTTTCACATGATTTAATTTTGTTACCTACAAATTACTGTATCATTTTTATTCTGACAACAACATATTCCATTGACAGTTCCTTGACCACAGGTATTATTAGATATCACAAATTTGTTTGTTGCCTATGGTATAGATATGTGCCCAGATTTTGCAAATGATGAAGCGATGCTCTTCCTCCTCCATTTTAGGTTTGGTTTGAGAGAATCTATGTTGCATTTGTTAAGTTAGTTATTTAACATAAAATATATTCAATCTGTAGGTAGCGAATTTAGCTTAGTTTTTGTTCTCTCGTGATCAGGTTTAAGTATAAAGACACCCACACACATACCTGTATGCTTTTAAACACACAATAGTTTGTAAAGATGCTTGCATTAAAAGTACGTGGTTGAATTTAATACTTCTCTAATGTAACTGTTCCTAAGTAGGCTATGGAATGAATGATTTGTAGAACTTCCTGTAGAGGTTAGAATTCAAATAAAAGCTTATTTTCAAGACTTTTGATGTTACTGAAAAATATCTCAAATTAAAGGAATAACATGATCTCTTTCCCTTCCCTATTCCTAGTTCCTGAAATTTAACAGTGTATATATTTTTTAAGAACTTACACTAGTAGTGATAAGTTTTGCAAAAATATGGTTTAAGTAGAAGGATTATGAATTTGAATCCAGGCTGACCTAAATTTGAAACTATTGTTTCTCTTCCTTAGCACTGTGACAATTTTATACTGCTTCCATCTCTCTAAGTTTCAAGGTGTATTCAGAAAAATAGTTACAATATCCACTTCACAGTTTTGTGTGATGTTTAAATGAGATGAATGTATGTAAAACACAGCATATAGCAAGCGTTTAAAACGTGTTTCTCTCTATCTTCCTATCGGGTATGTTTGTGTAAACCAGAAATCACTTTGGGAATATTTAGTCATCTAACCTTTAGTATAAATCAAATATTTTCTATTCCTGCCAACCTCCAATAGTTTTAAATTCAAGCTGAGCTAAATATAGGGAAATGTTAAAAGGCAAATGGCAAAGTTTAAATTTATAGGGCTTAAAAAAAGAATAAATTCTAAACTCCCAACCCTGTCCCTTATTCCTCGGAGGACGTTTTACTATCTCAGGCAGTTATACTGACTTTTTTGGCTACTAGTATGCCATAGGGGTCTCTAATACAGAACTGTCTAAGTGGGGCAGACAAGTCTTTGATACTAATGCAGGTTTCAAATCCCCTAAGAAATTCCTTTAGAGCAGCTTACATTCTGGAAGAATCTAGCACAGACTTACCAGAACAACAACAGCAAAATTAGCACATAGCTCATTTAAGTCTGTAATTGTTTTCAGGTTCACCAGAAAAAATGTGATCATAATAATAAAATATATTTTGCTTTGCTTTCTATCGAAGCCCTTTTCTCTCTCTCTCTCTCTCTCTTTTTTATTGCTGGGGGTTCATTGAGACTACGAATAATCAGGTTACATTGCTTTCATTTGTTAGGTAAAGTCTCTCTTAAAATTATGTCCCACCCCCAAGAAGTGTGTCACACACCGTGACTCCCTGCCCCTCCCTCTCTCTCTCTTCTCTCCTCCTTGCCCCCACCCCCTGCCTGTATAGCATCAATTGTCCTCCTATTAGAATTGAGTATATTGGATTCTTGCTTCTCCATTCTTGTGATGCTTTAATAAAAAGAATGTGTTTCAACTCCATGCAGGTTAATACAAAGGATAAAGTCTCCATCTTTTTAGTGGCTGAATAGTATTCCATGGTGTACATATACCACAGTTTGTTAATCCATTCCTGGATTGGTGGGCATCATTGGGCAGTAATAAACAGTCTAGTGCAAATGTCCTTATGATAAAATGATTTTTTTTCTTCTTCTGGGTAGGTGCCTAGTAATGGGATTGCAGTATCAAATGAGAGGTCTAATTTGAGTTCTTTGAGGATTCTCCACACTTCCTTTCAAAAAGATCGTATTAGTTTGCAGTGCCACCAGCAGTGTAAAAGTGCCCTTCTCTGCACATCCATGCCATTGCTTTGAGATTTTGTATGTGGGCCATTTTCCCTGGGGTTAGGTGATACCTCAGACTGGTTTTGATTTGCATTTCTCTGAAAATTAGTGATGATGAGCTTTTTTTCATCTTCGTTAGTCATTTGTCTGTCATCAGAGAAGGTTCTATTCCTCTCTCTTGCCCATTGATATAAAGGATTGTTGGCCCTTTTTATGTTGCTTAATTTGAGTCCTCTGTAGAACCTAGTTATCAAGCTCTTGTCCGATTCATAATATGCAAATCTCTTTTCCCATTCTGATGGTTGTCTATTTGCTTTGATCACTGTCTCCTTAGCTGTACAGAGGCTTTTCAGTTTAATTGAGTCCCGTTTGTTTATTTTTGTTGTTGTTGCAAGTACCACTGAAGTCTTCTTCATAAAGTCATTCCCCAGGCCGATACCTTCAAGTGTTTTCCCCACAGTTTCTTTGAGAATTTTTATTGTTTCACGACTTAGATTTAGATCTTTTATCCATCATGAATGAATTTCAGTGAGTGGGAAAGGTGTGGGTCTAGTTTCAGTCTTCTACATGTGGTTATCCAGTTCTCCTGGACCATTTGTAGATGAAACTAATATCTTACAGCTACCTGCTCTTTGATAAACCATCCAGAACTTAGACAGGGAGAAAGAATCCCTGTTCAACAAATGGTGCTGGGAAAACTGGATATCCATATGTAAAAGAGTGATACTGGACCCACACCTTTCTCCACTCACTAAAATTGATAAAAGATGAATCTAACACATAGAATGATAAAAAAATTCTCTAAGAAAATGTGGGGAAAACCCTTGAAGGTATCGGCCTGGGGAAATACTTTATGAAGAAGATTCCAGCAGCAATTGCAACAACAAAAATTAACAAATGGTGGTGGCACTTTTTGCTCAGGGGGGTAGGGCACTAGCCCATATACCAAGAATGGCAGGTTCAAATGCAGTCCTGCAACAACAACAACAAAAAACAGCTGGGCATTGTAGTGGGTGCCAGTAGTTCCAGCTGCTTGGGAGGCTGAAGCAAGAGAATTGCCTAAGCCCAGGAGTTGGAGTTTGCTGTGAGCAGTGACACCACAGCACAGTGTAGTGAGGGCAATACAATGAGACTGTCTCTTAAAAAAAAAAATTAACGCTATGTTAAACAGTCTGATGAAAACATTTCAAATTGTATATGAAACCTGCACATTGTACCCCTTGATTGCACTAATGTACACAGCTATGATTTAATAATAACAAAAAAGAGAGAGAGAGAAAGAGAGAGAGGCTTAGAGAAGCAATGAGAAAACACACCCAATTGACACCTGACTCCATAGAGGGTCAGATTTTTGTAAAAGACAAATTTATCCCTCAAGTGGCCCCAGACATTCAAAGAAAACTCCAGAAATTGGTTATAGTCCCAGACCATAACCTGGAGAATCTTCTTAAAACAGCCACTACGGTCTTTTGTAACTGAGATCTGGAGAGAAAGGAGGAAAAAGAGACAAAGGAACAGAAAAGAATGACAGCTCTAGTAATGGCACTCTGACAAAC
>CAUYON010075333.1:0-106895 GCA_963573935.1 Arctocebus calabarensis | reverse complement strand
GTAGAGACAGAGTCTCACTTTATCGCCCTGGGTAGAGTGCCGTGGCGTCACACTGCTCACAGCAACCTCCAGCTCTTGGGCTTAAGCGATTCTCTTGCCTCAGCCTCCCTAGTAGCTGGGACTACAGGCGCCCGCCACAGTTTTTTTTCTTTAATAAAGGGAATTTGAGGGAGCACATGTTTTTAAAACTCTTATTTTTCCCCAAATTGGTAGCTGGATTTTATATATAGTGAAACAAATTATTCTTTAAGTTTTTAAATTTGGCACTCTTTAGAAATATAACAACGACTGGAGGCATTTAAAAAGCCGTCTCTGGGTGTTTGTTTTGTAACCATAGATCCAAATGATTTTTAAGACGAGGACTCTGTCCTCCTGGGCGTAAAACTCTCCTATAGTTTAGACTGAGAAATATGAGGAGGACCAAAAAGAGTGAGTGTTTTCACTAATCCGATGTTCCCTGGGGCCAAGAGCCCCTGATGGTAATTAACTTTATTATAATGATCATAATTTCAAAGGTAACATTATTATGTGGTGGGAAGTCAACATACCGTCTAATCCTTGACAAATTTCAAAGCGCTTTTATAGACAACATTTCATAATTCGAGAATTTACTTCAAATGCTGGCTAACGTTTTAAAACAGTGAGTTCTGACGTCAGAGATGATGGTGTGTGAGGAGGGGTCAGACGTGCCCCTGATGACTCGTGGCCTGACTTACGGCCGGTGGCTGGTAAGAAGCACTGAAGTGCAGAGTGCCAGGCTACAAACACCTGCTGCCTCTAAATTTGAATTTGGCCGGCACAGGGAAACTTGAGAACCTTGGCTTACCTTGCTAACGGGCGCCTGGCTCGATTAACAGCTTCCAGATCGGCATAGCGGAGATCGAGCTGGCAGCCAACGAGTACCACGGGTGTTCGAGGGCAAAAGTGCTTGATTTCTTGATACCACATGGTTTTCACATGGTTTAGAGAGTTGGGATTAGCGATGGAAAAACAGAGGACCACAACATCTGACCTAAAAGGAAATCGCAGAAGCAGCTTGTGTTACCTTTTAATTATTTTTCTACCATTCTGGTTCCTCCCGGCTCCTACCCACCTAATGTCATATCACGTCACAACTAAAAGAAAACCCAGATATTAGAACACATCTTGGAGTCATGCAAACAGCCGGATAAGCCCCCACATTCCAGCACCACGGGTTCATGTCCAGATTGCACTGCAGAATGCTTATGCACCGAAACGCTTCCAATGACGTTATCGTATGGCAGGAATGGTTACCCAAACTTGACTCAGTCCTGGAGCCACAACATGCCGAACTATTTCTGTTCATCACAAGAAATAGTTTCAAGATAAAAGAAAATAATAAAAACTACCTTTTACCAGTTTAAACAACATAAAGGTGACGATGACTCATCCCAATGAGATAAAGCAAACAGTTTGAACGTTACTGAAAATGTAACCAGTATTTGCTGTGTGGGGTCAGCAAATACACAGAAGGATTCCCGCCCTTCTTCCCACTTATGCAAACATATAGAGAGCACAACCACTTATCTGTTTCCGAAAAGAAAAATCCTGAATTTGCAGGGATTTTGGCTCTTTACTAGGTAAGGCAAGAAGGTAGTATTTAACATATAACTGGGCAAGAACTAGATAGATGGTTAATAAAAGGCAAAAATATTGGAAGCAGATTTCTTAAATGTTATAATGACACACAGCAGGGTTACAGGGAAAAGAAAAATTTTGACATCAAGATCTTTTATTTTTACATAATAAACCCCCATTCTAGAAGTCAAAGAATTGTTTCACAAATCAGCTTTTCAATTATGATGGTTGATGGACAGCTGCTAAAAGGTATCTTTAACGGAAATTATAAATCTTTGTTCTAGGTAGAAATACACTCAATAATGACTTTCAAAACATTGAGGCAGAAGGATATAAAAAGCAGGAAAAGTTATGCCAAAGTATTCAAGACCATCTTGCAGCTAAATTCAGAAATAAACACTTACAATTTTATTACATGCTAATTTATTGCCTTGATTGTTTATGTAATGAGAAGAATAAAATCAACGAATTAAAACACCTTCTTTTTAAATCATTAATGAGCTTTCCCTCCTACATATCAGTGAAGACAAAACAGATATATGCAGGCAACTATAAAATGTCTAAAAATAATCATTTGCAATGCAGAAAACTGCAGGGTGCTTACATTAAATGTAATTCACAAGCTGAGTCTTTAAATTTATATCCAAGAAAATCTGCCGCAGACTACAACAAATAGAGGGGAAAATCCTGAGATGAAAACATTTCCAAATTACACAAGAGGACCTAGGACTTAAAGTAATGAACGTATTAATCTAAGTATTTAGCATTCCTTGAAATAAAGATATTATCAACGCTTTTGGATGCTGGCCTAATATGAGTGAAAAATAGGTATAAATATATAAATGAAAGAGAAGTATAACTTGTCTTTGGGATTCTGATTTAGGTAGTGGAATATTCTGTGCTCAGTCTTACTAACAATCAGCATTATAAAATAGTGTGCAGTAAAGCTAGGAATGCTTTGAATTTTACATTTGTTACAGGCTGAGTTTTCTATTATTAACAGTCCTATCTATATCGGGTATCTGAGGGAGCTCTGCGATCAGCTTCGTCCTGATCATAGAATAAAGTCACCATGAATGTTGGCACAGTGAGGATAGTATGACAATGTCTGAGGTTCAGTATCATAAAGAAAGCATCAAGGAAACACATCCAGCACTAAAATGTGTTTTAAGAAGTATATGTATCAAATTGTTCTAATTGGTGCCTTCTATTTCCATATTAAGGCAAGTGGCTCTAAAGAAATCATTCTCAGAGCTTCATTTATATGACAGACATGTAGCTAAATGTCAATTCTGTTCTCTAATTTTATGATACAGCATGTGAGGTTTCTGAAATCAGAGCTAGCTTGGTTACCAAGGTTACCGTGATAACACTCATGCCGTTGAACACACACTAGTTACTATCTAGATGACCTGTAAACAAGTACGAACAGGACCTTGGGGGCTGGAAAAAATGGAATCCTGTGATGATCATAGCACAATGCCATCACACAGTACAGGTCCAGAGGGTCCAACTTCTAACTATGTCACGTCAATATCGAAAAGCAGGAAATGCCGTTGGAAAGCTAGAAGAATAATTCAATGTTCTGTAAATATTTTGCCTCAAAATGATGATTTAAAGAAAAGTGGCTGTCCTAAGACCAACTCTACCTCTGAAGAGAAAATAATTTACTGAATCAACATTCAATTTGTATCTCAGAATTAAGTTCTTCTTTTCCTTTTATATTCACATTTAGGTGCTATGAGAATCTGTCCTCACTCTTTTCCACTGGAAGCAGTTAAAAAATAACATCATATTTTTTGATCAAAAGACATTCAAGCAAGTACTAATTTGCTTAAATGTCTTTTATTTAACCTTTGTTGATCTAGATGCAAATGTAAGTTATGAAAAAAATTACATACAGATTACACAGGATTCTATTCATAAGTCTTGGAGTATGAATGTAAAACCCTAAATCCTATTTTAACTAAAAGAATTAATGGATGCAGTGAGAGAGCTATGGGGAGATGCTGGCTGGACATACTGTCCTTTACCAATATTCTTTTCTAATTCCTAATTCTCAACACATCAGTCTTTTCTGTGACATAAACATGTATAGAATTGAGTAACTATTCTGAGAATGCCATTTATTCTCTCTAGAGTTTGAGGGTTTTTTTTCTAACCTAGTCAAAGAAGGCACAGGACCTGCAGCTAAGAATATCTCCAGCTTTAGGCAGAATCCCAAGGAAGTAGAGATATTAAGTAATTTTTAATCAAAACATTCACTCTCATGAGGAGACTGTTCAATGTCCGACATGAGCTCATGTTTAAAAATGCCATTCCTATGAAAGATAAAAAAGCAGAAGGCAAGTTCTAGCATTTCTACTTCTACGGCTCTGTTACTTTTTTTTTTTTTTTACTTTCAAGAGTGAGTTTAAAAATAATTGGGAGTGGGGAGTGTGATGAGGACATTCTCACATATTAGGCGGTAGGGTTAGTTTAGAAATGACCTTGGGCATCCTATTTCAGCTGCAAAAAGAATCCAATAGGATTTAAATGGAGTCTTAAGGCTATTTGGATAGAAAACGCAAGAATTTGAGAATGTACAGGCAAAGTGCAGTGTAGACAAGAGTCTAAACTCCAGAACCTGAATGCTGAGAAGGGCTAGGAAGGAGTTGGGAATGTTCATTTTATTTATTTTTATTAAAAAAATTTTTTTGGACTAGACTGAACAACTTTATTCAAGAAAACCAGGATTACAAGGACTTAAGGGCATATGGTCTTAGTTGATCACCTATGGAATACTTACTTTTTCAGGAAAAAAAAATGATTTCTTGTTCCTAAGTGGAAAATATCAATATGAAAGTTTCACTTGGGTACTAACCCATCCACTGATGTTCATGAAATAATGTTTTCATTAATTAAGTAAAAAAAGAAATCCAAAATAAACTGATGTCTTGAAACAATCTCTAGTTTCACAGGGAAGTGTCTATGAATCAGAAAAATCAAGTCATCCAAAAATGGTTGAGCTGATAAAGCCAACCTTGGTTGCACCAACTTTACATCAGGTATTAAACAAACAAACAAAACCCCCATATTTGTTAGTTATCTTTCAAGGAGAAACACTGGCCAAAAGACCAGTGTGAAAGATTGGCAAAGATACCTGGATAACATGAGGAATGCATGCAAAGCTGGGACCAATCTTTGCCAGAGCATTAAAGACAAAAATCCAGAAAAAGTGCATCTTATCCATTGATGTTGGCCCAAGCTAGAATCTGAACAGCAAATAAGTAACACACATGTTCTCGAGACCTGTCTTTACAATGCCTGCAGTCAAATATAGAAAAGTTGGTGGGGAAAGACCAGAGAAGAAACCAGAAGCAAAATGGTCTTCCCTCCAATCTGAAATACCAAATTCATCCTTTGAAGAAGCAGCTGAAAAAGGAGAGATAATCAGCATCAAATGTTTATGGCCAGGAATTGTTGGCTAAGTTCTTTCCTATCACAAAATCACTCTCCGCCCTCTGAGTTTGTCTTCCTTTTTATGGTCCTAAATACTTGGCTACTACTGTCCAGCTGAGCAACTGTGGGTCTTGGTTAAATGAGAGTGTAATTCTGATAGCCTCTATCTAAGAGCATCAGGTCAGGTCAACCGGATGGGCAGTGTGAGGGGTAGCAGATTCCATCCAGCCTTCTAGAAACCTGTGAGTGGGACAGCCCAGTGCCCTTCTTGAGTATGCCTAATTCTGGTTGAGTGTCTTCCTACAATGGCACTTGGTGACCAAGAAAAAGCCAAAAATTCTATGTCCTGGAAGATACTTCTGCTTGGAAGTACCTTCATCTTAAGTACACCTGTAATTTTGATTCTTTTGTTCTACAGTAGGATCCCACTTTTTAATGTCATCACTGACTGTATGTTATTTTTTAAGAAGATATTCCAGCATTCTTCATTTCAGAAGAGATCGTGATCACATTTAAATGGGATTCTTTTCTTGGACAATGTGCATGAGTCCCCCTCCTGCAAAGGTTCAAGCAGGAGTCCCTGACCTCCACTTTTGAGGCTCACCCAAAGCTTCCCTTTCCCCACTAATAACCGACGAGGTAGGCTCTTTACAGGAACATTTTCAAAACCGTTCGTATCGACAACACACCATTCATGCATAGAGTCTGACAGTGCTACGCAAACAGACAGATCAAAACAGCACAAACAGCTGGGAGCATGGCAGAGAGAAGGAATGTGTAACAGGTGGCTTTGGAAAATTTTAGTAGGGGAGCAGCCCAGTGTGTATGAGATGCAGAGGGAGTTGTCAGTGATGGCGCACATAACCACCCGGAGATGAATGGCCGTGTGAGCTCACACTCATGGAGGATGGAGAGGCCTGTGGAAGAGCCTGGCGGGGGGTCTGGGACAGCAGGGCAGGACCATGCAGCGCCCTGGATGTGAGCAGAGAAATCAAGTCAATACTTTACCAATAGCACGAGGCTTCTTAAGTACAGATGTTATGTGGGGAAAACTGTCAAAACATCCTGAAATATATCCAGAGTGGGGAGTGATTAGCACGAACAACTTTCTTCCAAGCCTGTAACTGTATGTTATTAGGAAGCAACACTGTTAACCAGCCTTCCGCCACCCTCCAAAAATGGAGTCAAAGCAATGCATGCTCTGAGGTGCAGGAAAGCTATAAACACATCCCACCACGGCCACCAAACCCGAGGGCAGATACAGCTGGAGTTTTCAGAGCAGTTGGTTCTACCATCACGGGGCGCATGGAAGGTTGGGGTTATCTATCATCCAACAGAATCTGGCTATTTTTCACTTGATGTTCCATTTTCTATACTTTGTAAATTATAGTCCCTTTAGTTTTTTCTTCCATCTCACAGGATCATCAGAAGCTGAATGCATGTGAAGTTGAATGAAACACAATCAACTTATTTAAACAAATTTTAAATAATCTCCACGGAATTCCTGGTCAGTGAACACAGGAAGCATCCACAGAAAGAAGGCTTGCTTCATCGGAGGCGGTGAAATGCTGGTGATACACTCCCTGCCAGCTCCATCGCAAGTTCTCACTCCTTTCTGGTGTTTCTTGAAGCTAAATTAAAAGGAACTTCCTTCCTATACTTTTCATGTTTTCCCTGAGGGCAACACTAGCTGTAGCTATAAGAAAACCTCAGTGTGAGCTAGGATACCAGGGCAGACGGGGAGCATATTCCCTGACTCTTCGGAGCTCTAACTATGTAAAGCAGCAATAATATTGGACCCCAAGGAGTAAGGGGCTTTACCCAGGATGTCTGGCAATCCTCTTTGAATTGGTAAACATACCAGGCCTTGTCCAGTCACTTATCTAATATTAACAAGCAATCACCTGATCGTTTATTCCAGAAATAGTAACTGATAGCCTACTGACTACTGGGCACTCTTCTAGACATTGGGGATAGAGCAATTAGTGAAGGACACAAACCACTGTCCTGCTGTCCTGTTTACATCCTGCTGGAGGACAGAGACAATAAGGAGGCAAGTACGTAATCTGGTAGGTGCTACGGAGTGATGGGTGCTAAGCAGAAATCAAGCAGGGAGAGGGGAATGGAAATATTGGGGAGCAGAAGTTGCTGTGGAAGATGAGGCAGCCAGGGAGGGCCTCACTGGGAAGGTGACGTTTCAGTAAAATCTTCAGGGAAGGAGGGGAGACAATTTTCCCGTATCTCGGGGAGGAATCCTGCATAGGAGAGAACAGCTAGTGCAAAGGCCGGGAGGCAGAGGCGGGGGCATGCCTGGGACGCCTCCCGCAGAGGAGTGTGGCTGGAGCAGAGTGGTGAAGGGAAAGACAGACGAAAGAGAAGCTTTTGAGCAGAATGCAGTGACATAACTTCTATTTTAAAAGGATCACTCCGTAGCTACATGAGAACTGACTAAACTGGGGTGGGGACAGTGGACAGGGAAAGATAGGCAGACAGGGACCATGAAGAGGTAATAATCCTGGGGGAGATGAGAGTGACTTTCCCTGGCCTGGGAAGGGTATGGTGCTGGTGGCAAGGGGCCACATTCTAGACACACATGATGCGGGTGGAGCCCACAGGTTTTGTGGAAGGACTGAGTGTGAGACGTGATCCAGCAGAGTCGAGAATGATCTAGGGATTGTGGCCTGTCAATTCCTTCTCCTCTGTTCCTGGAAATGACACCTTCAGTTCAGCATTGTTAACCCTGAGCTGTCATTAAGCAGCTTGCTGTCCTCCGCACTGTACTACAAGGTCGTTTTCAGAGATTTTGTTTTGTTCTATTAATTTCTCTCCCATTATCAACAACCCAGAATTTGCAACCAAAGAGGCCCTCAATTAACGTTTTTTAAATAAAAAGGCCTTATAAATATTGGAAGGTAGACATATACAACAAATCTGTCTGTAGACTTAAAAGTGAATTTAGGTTTAAAATAAGTTAGGGCAGCAGTTGGAGTGTTAATAATGAAAATAGAGTGTGAAGCATTATGTTTTTTTTTTTTTTTCAGACTATTATTGCTGAAAGATGGTCATATAATATCCCCTGTCTATAGCAGAGGTAAACCAGTTTATATATCTTTTAATTTTTGAGTGTTATCTAAAAATTCATTTACCCTATTTGAAATACCATAATAATAATGGGTTAAGGATTTCTTCCATGAATTAGATTATCTCCAGAATCTAAGGAAATGTAAAGAAATGAACAGGTTACTTTCATGATTAATTCTAGGTAAGTTATAACAGAATTAAGGCTTAAGGAAGCCCTCTATTTTACAGATTAATTACTTTAATCACTAAAACAATAGCCAAGGTGATTGATTTTAAAGAGAGTTTGCTAATGTGCTTTATCTGTCTGCAATTTGGACTATTCTTCTGATTATGCTTCCTAGGCTGGGGGCAGAGGCATTTTAGGGGAGAATAAAGTGGTGGGATAATTCTGGAAATCTAACCATGGCCAATGTTCAAAGTTACTGGTAGGACCGTTGCTAAGATTCACTGAGAAAAAGATCTGCGAAAGCATTCTATAAACTGTAAAATACCAATTATAGTCAGACAAATGTAATTATGGGTTCAAAAACCACCAAGGATGTATTGTGTAAGTTGAAGCTAAGAAGAATGGCAGAACATTTTCACCAAGAGATCTTTTTCTTTTCGGGCGGCGCCTGTGGCTCAAAGGAGTAGGGCGCCGACCCCATATGCCGGAAGTGGTGGGTTCAGGGTCAGGCCCAGCCCCGGCCAAAAACCTCAAAAAAACACCAATAAATAAAATAAAATAAAATAAAATAAAATAAAATAAAATAAAATAAGAGATCTTTTTCTTTTGGCTTCCCGGCTCCAACCTTTATTGATAATGGAATTGCTGAAAGATAAGTCATAGGGATATCCCCTGAAGACACTGTGGAATTACTCAACTCTCTTTCGAGCACCTAATTTAAAGGAGAAAACTGTTCAGGCTGAAATATATTTCTTCATCCTAAAGTTCCAGAACAGAAACATCACAAACTGATGTCTTCCCTTCTTCCATGATGAAAAGTCTCCAGACTTGGCTATATTTGACCTAACTTGTCAAGTTTGCTGTTATTACGTAGTAATAGTAAAACAAATATAAAACACAGGCAGAACACAAGATCTTGACGGGCTGAACAAGGCACGTGTTCCTCATGCGGTTTGCCCATCATGGTTCCATCAGCATTCCCTGTGGCCTCTCTTAGGCCCATTAATGCTTTTTTGGGCTGAACCACAGAGGACCCACTCATGTGACCTCTGTTTGGGCAGTGGCCAAAATCCCTCCTGGTCCTGGCACATGGGTGAGCCTCAGGCACCAAGCAAGCCCTGTTGCTTTCCAAGGACGATTTCAACTCGGGGACGGGGCTGGGTCAGGCAGAGGGAGCCCTGCTCTTAGGATGTTTTTTTTTTTCTTCTGTTTACAATACAAAATGTAGCAGTTCACAGCAGGGAGGGAAGTGCAGTGTGACACCCGACAGTGAGGGTGGCCCAGAGTGAGGGTGGTCCATAGCACGGTGCAGAGACTTTTTCCGTGAGCCAAGCTGTTCAGCCCCACAGCAATCCTATACTTGAGTACTTTAGTACAGAATCTTTGCATGTCCACCACAGATTTAATTTTTTGCGTTATCTATTTGTGTTTCATCTAATACTCTAATGGATTTTTTTAGTTTGGATGATCACATGACAGTAATGGTCTACTGTTAATCATTCTACTTAACGCTCTCATCTTTAGGCAAACGGTTTAAAAAGACATATACATAATTATTCTTCAAAGGCATTCTTTTAAAGGTCTTGGAAATGATACCCAGAGGAGAAACAACTTATAATTGGAAATGCATTATTATGACTACCAGTAATTCTCTGTTTAAGAATACTCATTCAAACAAGGCACTACTAAAAAAATTAGAAACCCAGAAAGTGGGGGGAAACAAGGCAGGCTTGGAGGGTGTGGCTGAGTGTACCCATCTGCTTTTTCTCCTGGCTTCACAGCTCATCGTTCTATTTGCTAATTAATTCATTAAGGAGATAGCACAGTGTTTTCCAAATTCATCATTTTCAGGTTGGTACACCATTAATTATTCTCACCGTAAAGTGCACATATAAAGTTCAACCTAGTCAAGTAATCTAGAGTTTGTGATAGGAGTATTTCCTGCCAGTACCTTAGAAAATTCTGGTATATAGGAGAGGTCAGTGGACAGATGCGTTCACTCATTCAACTCACATTTGCCATGCTTCAATTGTGTATCAGGCCCAGGCTCTCAGGATACAGACTAGAGAAACACAATCTCCATCCTAAAGATACTGGGATTAATGATATAAGGGGAATGGGAGGAAATTAAGGAGATGGCTTTCACACAATGCAGTCATTGCTACAGTAGAGATGTGCAAAGGTGTTCTATGGAAAAGAAAGGAGAGACACTTCACCTGGATTCTGATGGCGACAGAGAGAGTGGGAAGAATGCGCAGAGGACTTCTGAGAGTATGTGGCACTTGTTCTAATTTTTAGAATAGGAGTAGTGATTAGCTAGTTTAAAGACAGGTTGGGAGGAGCTTAATTTCTAGGTGGACACAGTGCATGTTTGTGGGCCTGGAGTCTACAGAGGACACAGCACTATAAATATTTTGTTCTATTTGGAGTAAGACGATGTTGGAAGGGCAGGCTGGGTGGAGCTCAACGCAGAGAAGCCAAAAAGCCAACAGAGAAGCTACCCTGCTCTGCATCCAATTCCCAGACAGGTGACTGAACATAAAATAAGGGGTCGCATGCATACCCCAGAGGGCACCCCATGCTCTCTAGTTCCAGAACAAATCAAAGTGCAAAAAAAGAAAACTGTTACTATTTGATGGAGTAATGGAAAACTTTCCCACAACTTGGTGTTTTCCATTTGGCCATCACAAAGCACGTGGTGAAACATCTCTCTTAGAAAAAGATCCAAACATAACCACAGCCAAAGAAATGGGCCACGTGGTCAGACGATGATCCCCTGAGCTGAGGGTTCTCTCTCGGAGAGAAGGGGGACAGTGTGATTTTGTGGGACAGTGTGACAGTATCCCATCATTCTCTTTGAAATTCTATAAATATCTCACTTCTCATATTAAGCTAGTAAGGCTCTGGTTCCATTTTCTAAGTTCACATAAATGATGTATGTTTCCAGTGAGAACTAACCTAAAGTCCCATAAATAAGTAAAACATATATAGTCTAACACACAAGCTTTTCCTCACATATCATAGACTACTTTGAACATAAAGATGCCTCTCTTCTTAAAAAAATTATGTTAAGATACAATTGAAGTACATCAAAATTGCATGTAATTGTCTTTATTCTGATGAGTTTTGATATACACAAGTCCTCCTGGAACTATCATCACAACCAAGATAACAAAAATTTCCATCACCCACAAAGTTTCCTTATGTCCCTTTGTAATCCACCCCTCATCCTCTTCTCTAGGCAACCAGCGATCTGTTTTCTGTCAAGAACATTCGACCACATTTTCTAGAATTTTCTAGATATGGAATCACACGGTATGTGTTCCTTTTTGCCCGGTGTCCCTTAGTCAAAAGGTGTCTCTCTAATGGTCAAGGATTCTTTCCTTTTGTATGAGGTTTGGTAAAGAGCATCATGGTAATTCTAGGCCAGTGTTTTCTGAAGTGTGGCCTAAACACCATCTGCTCCATAACCGTGCAGGTCCTGCCTAAAATTGGCTGAACTGCCTCTCCCTGGAACTTTTACCTCAGAATAACCGCTATGCCTAGGCTTTGTTAAGAATGAAAGCTAACAATTTTCATCTAACCTGTTTGGGAACAACTATTCCTGTCCCTTTGTTCAAATCATTGGTTTTCTTACATCTTTCTACATTTTTCTATAACCTGAGCAATTTTTAGTTCTTTTTGTTACAGCAGCACACAGGACCGAATGTCTTTTAGGACATATGCTGTACTAATTTTCCTGGACCTTTAGGTAGCACACATTTAAAAATGTGGTTTGAATTACCTTTCCATAAAGTCACACATTACTAACTTCCTTCCCGTCACTATTCTGCTGTCCATTTATAAAGCCTAAAGTCAGGACTAGGATTTGGGTGAAGAAAACAAAGCACTTGCCTCAGGTACAAAATGTAAGGCAGCATCAAAAAACAAAAACCCCAAAGATGAATAATATATTTTAAAAAATGATAAGTAAGGTAAAAAATCCACGACAGACAATATACTACATTTTAGATAAAGTCAGAATCAGTAACAATGCTATACTGAGTCTGAGGTAGCAGGACTGACACCAGTAATAGGGATCCTGTATTTGAAAAATTATTATTGTTCAAATACACCCAAGGTGGGTGACTTACTAAGTCCCCTGGTCCACCTCCACTTGACATTTTTTTAATTTAATTTTTATTAAATCATAACTGTATACATTTATGGAGTACAAGTGATGATTTGATATACAATGTGGAATGCTTAAATCAAATTGATTAACATAACCATCACGTCACTTATTCTTTGTGGTAAGATATTTATAATATACTCCTAGTTTTTTATTTCTTGTTTAATTTTTATTAAATCATAACCGTATACATTTATGGGGTACAAAGTGGTGATCTGAGGCTTGGCGCCTGTGGCTCAACGGGCTAAGGCGCCTGCCACGTACACCTGAGCTGGCAGGTTTGAATCCAGCCCAGGCCTGCCAAACAATAATGACGGCTGCAACCAAAAAAAACAACAACAAAGTGGTGATCTGATCTGATATACAATGTGGAATGCTTAAGTCAAACCATCACCTCACCACTTGACACTTTTTGTTGCCCTGCAGGCCGTTTGCCCTCCTGGAATCATCAGAATGTTACTACTGGCCCACCATTTAGAATGTGCTATGGACAATGCCAGCCAATCAAAAGTACTGTATATATTCACTGTTTCCCTGGCCATAAACCACAAGCACAGCTAATCCTAGGCCAAGGCATAAACACCAGCCCCTATCGCCCTGAATTTTCTAAAGGTCCTCAATTGTTGATGCTGTACGTGATTACATGTGACTCACCTACACAGACACTCAGAAACCATAGCTCTGATTAATGTTATCATCTAAAACACATACTCTACTTCTCATGGGAATCGACAGAATTTGAGAAAGATTAAGTTCATAATAATAAACTATATAATAAATACACTCCAACTGGACTGAAATTATGCCTGGAACTCTTGGGGATAAGGGCAAATACAGGAGTTCTGAATGTTTAGTTAAATATTTTGGTGGGGGTGGGACACACCAAAGAAATTACTCAAGATCCCTATTCACTCTCAAAAAGTTTGCTTGGATGTGTCACTTTTTACTGAATGTAAAAGGACTCATGTTTAGCTACGGATGGACGCATATAAAGAATTAAACTATTTGCTGCAGATTAAAGAATTTAAGAAGCGCCCGGGAATAACGGAGCTGGCAATAGATGGTGAGAGCTGGTCTTCAGGGTTCATATGAGACTGTGTGGGCTTTGGACTGTCCCAGGAGGAAATGTGAAGTACGTGCGTCATCCACCATCATCACTAGCCACAGCAGCATGGCCGAGTTGGAAGACATGGGCTTCGGGGCCAGACAGACCGGAGAGGAAAGTTCAGCTTCACTCTTCCCCAGCTATCTGACCAGGGCCCCTTTCTGTGCCTGTTTGCCCAGCTGTGAAAGGAGCCGACTTTGCAGACTTACCACTAGCAGGAGGAGGACAGGACAGGTGCTGCCCCTAGCACGGGCCTGGCTCATGGGACGCTCTGATTAAACAGTAGCGCTTCTGTCACCACCTTCACTACTCTGGTTTTATCAAGTGTCTGAAGGTCACCTGACCCTCACACTGATCAGTGAAGGGGGTTTTCTAGAAAAGGAAACAATAAAATCCGTAATATTTACATGTGTGTGACTACAGGAGAGGGACTGGGCTCCCAGATGTGTCCTGCTGAAGGCACAGCCATCCTATTTGTCTACATATTCAAGGCCAGGTTTCTAAGGGTGAACATTTCCTTCTAACGAGACTTTCAGGGGACAACTCTTGAGTTCAGCCATATCCCTTTAAGAAGAGGCTCTTTCCTTTGCCAAAAAAGAGCAGCTGATCACAGTCACTGTTGCTATGTATGGCTTTGTTCCTGACATTTTTAAAAGATCCAGAAAAGAGCTTCAAAAGTTCATCCAAAAGTGGATGGAAAGTAGGTGGTGGGAAGAAAGGTCACAAGAGAGTTGGTGTTGTTCACCCCAGGGAAGAAAGGGTCTGACGGGCTTCAAATGCGTGCAGGGTCACCATGCTGATGCAACTCTGCTCCTTTCATCTCTGTGGAATACAAGGGCTCCGATGGATACTTTTTCTTAGGTGGATGGATGATTTCCCTTCCTGAAGAAGAGGGGGCAACCAGATGACCTTTGAGATCTCTTTTGGTTCTAAGTCTCTGGACTTAGAGCAAATATGGAAGAGTAAATAGAAACCCAGCCCCACCAGCGTGGGGTAGTTTTCAACTGCATCCTAGCTTGGCACAGAGAAAAGAGTGGGAGTGAGGAGGAGGGCAGAGCTGGGTTTTAATCTGTCCTTGAATTTCACTGTTGGACAAGTTATGGTGGCAAAAGAATTCAACTCCACTCAATTGTGCGTGAAGATAATCTCTGCCTCCTAGGGTTCCTGAAAGGGTTAACTAACACTAGCAAAGCATTTATTACCTTGACTGGCACATACTAGGCTGTGATTAACTGGAGCAATTATTCTGGTTAGCTGAAAAAAAAAAAAACAGGTTGAATAATTCCTTTAAATGGTGAGGAGAGCAATGGCTCTCTGGTTATAGTTATACCACACCAGAAAAATTGCAAATTCAAGTTGGCAGACTGACACTCCCTTGACCCATGGAATCTTACTCTGCAAACTAGTTTGTCTGTGTCAAAGAATGTCTGAGGGGGCAACTTATTAACCACCTTTTTGCTAAGAAGCAAAGGAAACCAAAGGCAAGCTCTATCCCAGTACAAATCTGATTTCTCTCACTGTCACCCACAAGAATCAAATTAATTATTTGACAAAGGTTTCAGATATATTTCCAAGGATAGGGACTATATTCCACATGCCTTAAAGTTTATGTCTGTGAATATCCCACTGACTTACAATTCATACAAACATCAGTCAAAAAACAGGTTTGTAAACCCAACTGATTGTCAGAAACTATAACTTTTATCCTCTACAGATGGTAAAAAAGCTAAAAGTTGAAGACATTAAGGAATTAAACAGTTTTCAGAGTAATGAAATGCACTGGTCAGGGCCCTATACTGAGTAAAAGAACTACCGCAGCAGAGCTTCCCCACAAGTGTAACTGTCTGCCGTGGCATCAGTGTGATAGGATATGGAGTCTATCCGGCGTCACCGCAAGATGCTGGTCCAAGAGAGAGCAGCTCTGGCTTTTGTTTTGTTCCTCACAGGAGGTGGGGGCTGTGGCAGGACCCCTGGAGCCTGTGGGGAACTGGAAACGGCTGAGGAAATCCAAGGTACAAACCTGTACACAAAGCGAGGCTGCGGCGAGAATGAGGCCAGGAACACAGGAGTGTTTCCGGAAGCCCCTCTGCGCCACTTGGAGGATCAAAACTGGCTTGGGGAGCACTTCCTGCTTCCATCAAAAGGGGAACCGGTCACAGTGGCAGAACCAAACACCACAGACAACAGAGCAGGAACAATGCACTTTGAACTGACGGAGCCACTGGAAACAGCAGCTTATTTTTGTTGGGAGGGAACAAATGTAGGTGTGACGTGTTGTAAAATGACTCCAGCTATGTTAGGGAGCTGCACAAGGCCCAGAGTAGATCTAGGAAGGCCATCGTGCCATCAAATAGATGCTAAACAGGAATCTCACACCATAATGCAGCAGTCCCCTCAGTACCACAATACGAGTTCTACACTATCCAAATCCCCTGTGCCACATGCATGCATTTCAAGTAGCAACCAACCACTGAGCTGGTGAAATAGCCTACAGAGTCTAAACCCAAGTAACTTAGGGAGCTGGACGTCGGGCCCAACAAAGGATAGCCTTTGTAGAAGTGGGGATGCCAAACCCCTTTTGGAATCGATTGCATCTATTCTTCCATTGCACAAAGTCATCATTTTAAGATCATGCTTCCTTAAGACCATGGATACTGCAAACCCGACTGCAGGGTATTATTTACAAGCAGGTTCATTTATTATTATTTGTATAAATAATATAAACAGCTGGACAAAAGAGAAAACCAAAATGGAAACTAAGAAAACAATCAAGAACGTTATAAGAAACCCCAGGAAATTTAAGGAGAGAAAAGTATCTATGGCGTTGAATATTAAGTTCCAAAGTCCTTGTTACCAAGGGGACATTAAAATCTTGTTTTACTTCCATAAACCTTTTCCTGAGTTCCCTTTGGAAAAAAAAAATGAGTCTAAATTGCAGATTTTTTCACTGTGTGCACTACTTCTCAGGAATCGGGCAAACCCTTTCAGCAGTATTTTAGATCACTTGGATAAATGCCGATAATGTCTGTTCAGAGCTTGAAGAAAGAGAGGAACTTTCAGAAATGCTTATCTCAATACCAAGTATGTAACTCATCCAAGCCTGTAAGGCTACCATGCTGTGGGGACTACTACTAAGCCGTGACACTTAAATTCTAAACTTAAAATGAAATGTGCTGACTTGACAATGAAGCAGTTAAGAAAAACATCTCATCTCATCTAGATTTTAATAGCTCTCTTCACTACAGAGACTTTAAGGTATAGGGAGAGGGAGAAGCTGCTAAATATTTTAAGGCACTTTGACCATGTTTCCCCATACCATCGTCCTTTTAGATGAATTTTTCCATTACTGGGTTTTTTTTCCTCCTTATTTGTTCTTTAAATACAACTAAATGTTAGTGCTTCATTTCATTTTGAAAACATCCCTTGTGAAGGACTTAAGAGATATTTTTCTTTCTTTTAAAAAATGACCTTCAGATAAAAATAACAGACTTTTTAGATAACACAAAGTACAAAGCAAATAACATTGGACTCTGCTAATATGGTCACGAAGGGACCAAAGAGACCTTCAGAAGTACGTGGCCAAGTGCTGAAATAACTTGAAACATTCCAACAGAAGGCAAATGAAGTATCATCTAGAAAACCAGCAGTCAAAGCAGCCCAAGGCTGGAGGGCATAACAAAATCCTCCTCTAGCAAACTTTCCAGCTTAACAAGCACTGGTTGTTTTAAACAAGGTTCTTTCTCAGTGGTAAGGCAGACCCTGCTTATTTTTTTTTTAATTTTACTGTCTTTATTATTAAATCATAGCTGTGTATAATAGTGCAATCAAGGGGCAGACCCTGCTTATTTTTGACAACAGGAAACCATACCGTCCTTTACTTTCTTTTTTCTTTTCTTAGCTATAGGGCAGAACCAACCACATTTCAAGGTCACGTGATGCCAGGTTTTTGTTTTCATTTGGGAACCAGTTGCTGGTTTTGAAAAGGAAATGGTACTCAAAGCTCAACCGTGCACACTGGTCTTGCTTTACCTGCCATATGCAAAACGTCTGTCTTTGTGATGATCCCCGAAAGTGTCCCAAAGCCTGAGAGAAACACTCACTTCATCGACAACATCCCGGGAACGTTCCAAGACCTGTGGGAGAGAGTGAGCAGCCGTGACAATCAGAGGCTCCCAGGACAGTGTGTCCAAGCCAACACCCTTTAATGCCCTCGACTCATTTGCATTACATTCACTCACTTATTCCAGCTAATGGGACTTAAGCTAAGTCCTAATTCTCTTCCTGGAATCACATGACTCAAACCCTCATTCAAGATACAAGAGTCACACCTCTAGGTATGCTTTTGTTTTCACTTGTGGCACTAAAAAGCTTAGGTTTGCTTTGAAATGTGCAATTTACCCACCCTCCTCCTTTTTTAAGCATCAGACTGGCAGAGAGGAATGATCTCCCTCAAGAGTTCTGAAGACATGCTGTATATCTCACCTCCTGGCAGACACGGTACTGGTCAATCGCCCACACGGTGGGGACGTGCGTGGCCAGCAGCTGGTACCGCGTGAGGGTGGTGTTACATGCTCTGGCACAGATCAAGCGTGTCTTCCCCACGGCGTTGTCACCCACGACCACACACTTGATGGTTTCAACGTTGGGTCTTTCGTAGTCCATGTCAGTTTCCATTTATAAAACTCTGGAAGAAGAGAGTGGAGACCACAGTGAAGACACCTCTCTCTAAATAAAGACAGCGAGACGCTGCAGGGCAAGCGAAGATGGGGGTGGGCTGGAGGTTTAGGCAGCTCTGCCTCTGTCCAGACACTTCTTTGGAGGTGCCCAAGCACGGGTAAGAAGTTTGAAGCTCATCTGAAGCCTAATGGAAACTCAAGTTTCCTTTTTATATCTCACACAAGTACAAAAACATCAGATTGTTATTTTGACCCCAAACGGTTTATTCCAGTTAACATGTTATTTTCTCCTTGGTTTTTTCTAAACACAACCTGCCTGCTGGAGCCCCATCCAGGTGCTGTCAGAACAGCGGGTACACATTCATAGCCTACTGGCTACTTGGGTTGACCCACCTTTGACATTGTGCATAAGCTGCCTTGGCAATACCAGCGTCTATGCCATGGCCATCTCCCAGTTCACCTGATGACTGCTGTTGAAAAGTAGTTCTCTACAGGCTCAAAACTATTCTGGTGACTTAGAGGAGAATCCAAAGTGCAGGCTGAAAGACTATTTCTCTTCAAAGAAGAATAAACTGTATAGGTCTTAATTTAATCAAGTTAACTTATATTTATTCCCTTCTTTATATTAATCAAATTCACACACACACAAAAAAAGATGTTCTCAAGAGGGTCCCATATAAAGCAAGATTTAAAAAAAAATTTCTCTTCCCATCTGTGTTTTCATCAAGAAATCTGGAGCATATGGTAAAGAGTGGTTTTATCAGGAAAGGGAGCTACTTTGGAATTTTCCTGCAACCATCCAAGAAGGTTTAAAGATGAGGGGTCGAGAGGAAGAGAAAGAGCTTCTGCCCACCACAAACTGGGGAGCAGACTGCTTACCAGCAGCAGCTGGACAGGAGACCAACCGTGTATGATTTTACAATTTTAATTAATTGTAATTACACCCCTGAGGAAGTCTATTGTTAAACTAACAAGAACAGACACTACACTTGATCCTATCCAGAAGGTCAAGAAGTGATGAAAGTCTGTTTTTAAACTGAGAACACTGGTTAAATGGTCATTTTTAAAGAGCTGATAATAAGGATTTTAATGGGCACCATACAGAAATTGTTCTGATGGAGCCTAACACTACACAATTGGTACTCAGTAGGTGTTTGTTTAATTCAACTGATTGGAGAAAAATGACAACTTAGATAACACGAGATTAAGGGCAGAGCCAGAGAGATGTAAGGAGGAATATTAAAGAGAATACTTTTTCACAGTTAGGGCTATCTGAACATGGACTTGTCTCAGAAAGCAGAGTGTGGAATTGCCGACTGTAACGCCGTCACCAGAAGTGTTAAACCCAAGGCTGGAGAATGATTTGGCAGGAATGGAGTGTAGTGATTCAAGGAACAGATGTGTGGTTAGGGTAGGATTTGATCTGTGGTTCCTACACTGTGGAGAGGCTGAAAATAGACGGAGACCTGTCCTCCACCTGGCAAATGCTGATTGCAAACATCTTGGGCAGGGAAAGAGAATCATTAAAAAATCTCCAATTCTGACGATCAGGTGTAGTGATTCTAAAACTGATTTAGCTTTAAAATTCTACAGTTTTATTAGTTCCCTGTTTAATAGCATAATGTGGCTAAGCATGATGGCTCATGCCTGTAATCCAGCAGGTTGGGAGGCCAAGGTGGGAGGATCGCTTGAGGCCAGGAGTTCAAGGTTGCAATGAGTTACTGTTGAACCACTATACTCCAGCCTGGTGATAGACACTGTCTCTTAAAAAAAAAAATTATAATGTGGCAAAAGCATGAGTCTGGTTTTAGATCAGTGGTTCTTACAAACATAACCTAAAGAACATTTGCAGTGTCTGGAGACATTTTTGGTTGTCACGCAGTTAGTGGGGCTTCCATGGCTTGGAGTGGATAGAAGGCAAGAGGTGCTGGTGTTAAACATATTGCAATGCACAGGACAGACACGCCCAACACATGCACACACTACATGTTAGAGTGCGGAGGTTGAGAAACTCTTCCCTTAGATGGATGGGAGTTTGAATCCTGGCTCCCTCACTTTCTACTCCTATGAATTTGGGCAAGTTGTTTGCACTGGCTTAGCTTCTTCATCTGTAAAGTGGGAACTATAATAACACTCAATTCCTAAGGCTGTTGTGAGGATTGAGTGAATGAATGTTTTAAGTCCCTGATACAGTTCCTGAGACACGCTGATGGTTGCAAACATTAGAATTATGGTGCTGAAGATGGACGCCTCTGGACGACAGTAACACCAAGCCGGGTAGGAGCAGACTTGTGAACTTACCAGTGCCAAAGACCTATGAAAAGGGTAAAATTTAGAAGAGCTAACCAAAGGATAACTCACTGAAAACTGAAGGACAGAAATATAAGATGGTGCAGAGCTGATCTTAAGCAAAGAAGTAAAAAAAGAAAAAGTGTTGAGTGAAGAAGGAGTGGTGGGGAAGAGGTCATAGTTAACAAAAATAGAGTTGGAAAGGTGGGCTAAAATATTTTTATGGGGTATTTCTAGATTCCAGATACAAATGGTAACACTTCTTAACACTCTCTGATAAATGTCTGGCGACCGTAGCACAGCAAAGCCCCAATCAGAAAAACAGGCCCCATTTGCAGCCTCACAACTTTAGAACCTGAGGTACATTATTTTACCTATTGTAAGTGATCTAAAACCTTACTCGTTGGAGGGTGAATTTTATTTTTTAGATAAACATCATAGAAAGCCAATCCTTACAATTTGAGGGAATTTTCTGGACTTAGTCAAAATTCAGATAGGACACTAAAAACATAGAACTGTTTTTTTATAGGGTTGCATACCTGCTCTGGTAACAGCCACACCCCCCACGTGAAGAATCCTCTAAATAATTAGAAGCACAGCAGCATTAATGGAATAGCTGTGTAGTTTTTAGGAAGAGTACTCTGAGAGGAACAGAAGCCTTCCTAGTTATATCAAGGCTGTGATTACAAAAACTATCATTACTTCACCTATTTTTAGACACATTTCATGCACAGTCTGAAAAAAGAATTTCTGTGTCAAAAGTGAGAATAGCATCTCTGGGTCATCTAATTCCTGGCAATCTGCAGAAGACCAAAGTGTCTGCCCAGGTGCTGAACCTGTGCAAAGGGGATAATATGTAAAGGAAAATAAAAGACTGGGCAGAATTAAATATTCATAGCCCACAGCACTTGCTGCAGATATGAAATTTCCAGGAAACATTTGCTCAATTTCCAAATGCTAAAAATTTTCTATTGGGGGTAGAAAAATTCTTTTGTGGTACTCTAAAAGGCATTTTAAGGATGTGAAATCGGAGCCAAAGATGTAAACTCATGCTGCACTTGTACTGTTGTAAATCAGTTGTTCATTTGTTGCACATAAACAAACAAACATTAAATTATGGTAGTAATTATAAAAATATGCAATTTTATCCTTCTCCACTTGTTACAGGCTCTAATTTATTCATATCTAGCACTCTTATGGTTGAGTGAGCTCTTAGGACCATCTGGATAATGACTATCTGGTTTCTGATTTTTATTTACCTAGAAGGAGGACAATAGATATTATCCATTGAATGCTGTTAATAAATATTGTCACCATAAATGCTATTGATCTATGTGAACATCTTTTTTTCCCCTGAGACACACACTTGAGGAGACAAAGAAGGTAGAAAAGAAAAAAGAAAAGCTTCAGAGAATAGAATCTGGGAAGCTGCTACTATGGCCGCTCTGTCATCTCCTTATTCACAATGGACTTGAACTTCAAGTGAAGCTTTCATGGACTCTTCAGACGTGGGTGCCAACAGTTAAAATGTAAACTGAAGAATCTACCTGCACACCTCCTGGAAGTCAGAAGTGGTCAGTTTATCTGAAAACCAGCAACTGCACACGATGATGCAGGGGCTGGGAAAGGAAGGGCATGGCGAGGTGGTTCTGGGTGCCTACCATCCATTCACTAGGCTGACTTGGAAGAGTGTGGTCATGACCTTCATGCTCTGCACAATCACCTCTGGTCTGGTTATCCCTTACCTGCCCCATTATCTTCACTGTCATTTTGTGGACTTCAGGCCACTCTTTCAAATATTCTGCCAACTCAGGGTTCTTGTGTCCACGGGATGATGCATTCCACATCCTGGCCTCAGAATTCCTCCTTGTCTTCAAAGCCAGTGACCTTCACCACCTCACTCCACTGGAGCCATTCCTCCTGTTGAATACGTGCTGGATCTTCTTGTCATCCAGACACATTTTATCTCTGATATCTTAAATGTCATTATTCCACTCTCAGAACCAAACTCTTATCTTTACAGCATGTGCTAGATGAAACGATGCCATTGCAGCAACTTCTGTCAGGCAGTGGAATCTATTCCTCTTTCTCCTGAGCTTATGATAGGCTTGTGACTGCTTGGCCCAAGGGAATATGGTAGAGGTGATGCTATTCAGGTTCCAGAGTCTAGGCTTCTAGAGGGCCTGCAATTCCATTTTCATGCTGTGGGAATTCTGCCCCAAGGCCACTGATCTAGCCCAGCAGTGGATGAGAATTCACATTGAAAACAACAGAGGCAGCCCCACTGATGGATCACTGAATCTGAAGCCACTTTTGGACTTTCTAGACCTTCCAACTCTTCACCTGAATGTAGATTTATGAATGAGCCTGGGTGAGCTAGCAAGGGAATCACCCAGCCTAGTTACAGAATCATGAGAAATAATAAATCATTATTGTTTTAAGGCACTAAGGTTTAAGGTGCTTTGTTATAAAGCATTAGGTAATGGAAACATACTCATTATACCTTAGAAAAATCTCCAGAACCTTGACTCTTCCATTTTTTAAAATACATCTGATGATAGGCTCCCCTTGGGCGGATGATGGGTCACATCAACCTTTCTTGTCATCATCACCCTCAACTTCTTGCGTTGCATGTGTGGTTGGCAGGATAAAGGACCCCTGAAGACGTCCATATCCTAATTCCTGGCACCTGTTCTGTAACTGAACCTGTGAATATGTTCTGTTACATGGCATGAGGGAATTAGAATTGTAGATAGGAATCAACTGACCTTAACATAAAGAAAGGATCCTGGCTTATCTATGTGGGCCCAATGTAATCACAAGAGACCCTTAAATGTAGAAGAGGCAGGCAGGAGGTCAGAGGTAGAGAGAAATATGAAGATGCTATACAACTAGCATTGAAGATGGAGGATAGGGCCATAAGCCAAGAAATGTAGGTGACTTCTAGAGCTAGAAAAAGCAAGGAAACAGGAGTCTCAGAAGGAACACAGCTTGCCAAGACTTGAACCCTAATGGGGCTTCATTCTCTAGAACTACAAAACAATATGTGTTGTTTCCTGGCATTAGTTTTGATAATGGTACAGCAGCAAATGGAAATTAATATAGCATGCTTTAGCCATATAAAATGACTTCTTAGAATTTTAAATATTGTTTACCTAAGTGGCTTCACACATACCATTCCCTCTTGTCAACCCCCCTCCATCACTTGTCTTCCTGGAAAATTCTATTCCTTTATATTTCCTCCACAGAGTCTCACTCTTCTGCCCCAGGCTAGAGTTGTCATGGCCTCAGCCTAGCTCACAGTAACTTCAAACTCCTGGGTTCAAGTGATTCTCCTTACTCAGCCTCCGAGTAGATGAGTCTGCAGGTACCCACCATAACACTTAGCTAATTTTTCTATTTTTAGTAGAGATGGGGTGTCTCTCTTGCTCAGGCTAGTCTAAAACTCCTGACCTCAAGCAATCCCCCTGTCTTGACCTCTCAGGGTGCTAGAATTACAGAAGTGAGCCACCTCACATGGCCAAATTCTATTCATTTCTTAAAACCTTATTCAGATAATCACCTCCTCTCAACAGTTGTCCTAACTACCCCTCTTCCCCACAGATTATTTTCTGTTCTGTATCAATAAATGGTATGGGGAGAAGAAATCACAAACAAAACAGTTTTTCTATATTAGCGAGCCATGGAATGGTGGCTTATGAATTTGTGTGTGTGTGCGTGTGTGTGTGTTTATGTCATTATAACTTCAAAGTGCCCATCTCATGCACTTAATGAATCATCAAGTGATTCTGGGGTATGGCTATATGCTAACATGCTTGGAATATATGTGTATACAACACCCTTTTTCTCTACAGCCTTCCCTGACTACCCGTTCTGGTCCAAAGCTCCCTAATTTAACCATGACTCTCTCCTAGGGCCAAACATGGGCAAAAGAGTGACACAGCCAAATGTGACTCTAGCTGCCCTGATCTCCTCTTTAAATACATCCCTTCCTATGGTAGTCCCTCCCCTCCACCTCCTTCCTGGCCTTTGTGGTGTTCTGTTTTTCTGTAATGAAACGGGCTCCCAGGAAATGCTGGGCTCATCCACTCCCTCACTCACCTGTGACTAGATGACCTTTAGAGTCTTGCCCCCATAATTGAGTAATTCAGGGCACTGTGGCTGATGAAACACAGGAAGTGCTTGTTTGGTCTGTACAGGTGCATTTAGAAATCAGGGGAGGTGGGCAGGGAAAACTACTTCATTTGTCTAAGACACTTCATTGGGGTCTCATAATTGCTAAGAATCACCCTACTGTTGGAATATGCTGTGTCTTATGTTACTTTTGCTGTTTTTTTCTTTTGTTGTTGTTGATGTTATATTTGCTATTTCAATCAAGGCATGGTGAGCAGTTGGTGAAAGACAAAAATCTAAGGTCTGTGGAGGTGGCTTTGTACTCCTAGCTTCCTTCAGCTGTTTATAGGCTGAATGATGACTCTGCACGGTCACTAAATTTTCTTGTTTCTTCAAAAAGGATATAATCTGAACTTTAATTTAAATAATTTAGCTTAGTAACTAAAAAATATGAGAGTATGAGTGCCACATATTTTAGTGTATTTGAAGAGTTAGCTCCAAAAGAAAAACCAAGAATTTTAGATTATTGATAGAAACAAAAGGAAATGTTAGGCGTTGCATAATAACTGTAGCCAACAGCCAAGTTTCAATGGCAGATTTCATTCTCCTGAGCTTTTAATCACCAGTCGTAGGCAGGCGGGAGCTGTTTTATACATAAAATAAACATCTCAGCTGGAATAAAAAAGGGGTCAGAGCCGGGAAAGAGACAGTAAGGGCCAGGCTGGACTCCCCTAAATCAAAACTTCGCAGAATTGTTATCTCCAAGATAACACTGTCTACAACCATTAAAATCAACAGAATTCATCACTTAACTCAACATTATTTTTTCAATTGAATGTTTTGAAAGAAAAAGAGGTAAGTAATAGAAAGGACACTGAATAACCGTCTAGGGATACAAATAATGACAGTCACCTTCTGATAGCACAGAAGCATTTTTTAAAAATACCCATTCTTAATCCTCCCCAGAACTTTGTGATAATGGAGACTCACACAAGATAATACTGTCAATTTTTTTAAACTCAAGGTCAGTGGGGGTGGTGAGCCAAGATTAGAAATAAACTTTCTTTTTTACCTACCTACTGTCCTTAATAACATTGCCCTAATTAAAAAAATGAAGATCAAGAACTTAAAAGATGCATAGGAATTCCAGGGTGGATTTCAAAACAGAGTGCTAGGTTCTAGATGCACTGGTCTGGTTCCTCCTGCAAATCTGCCAGAGAACGTCTCCTCTGATGATGGCCTACCTGTGCACCACTTCTGCTCAAACGCCCTTCCACCTGCCCTTAATCCACTTGCTAAAACTGTGCTCTCCACTCGTGGACGCAGGCAGTTGAAGAATGAGATGTGAAGCGGCCCATGAGTGGCTTGTAAAATGCCCAGAGGCAGACAAACCAGGGGGAGTTCTCATTCTCCTGGACTCCACAGGCAGGTGGGGGAGAAATAACTGAACCGGTGGACAAATACATACTCACCAATTTAGGAAGGTTCTGAAGAAAAGCAAAAGGGTGGGAGGCCTGCAGCACAGAGCAGAGCGCCCCTCTGAGGAGCCCCCACGCTCCTGCTACGTGGGTGGAGACTGAGAAGGTTCCCGAGAACATGAGTGAGGGGAAGAGGTGGGGGGGGGAGCGGGGAGAAAGGTAGGCAGGAAGCCAGATCACACGTGGCCTTTTAGGCCACAGACAGGAATTTGGATTTTACTCTGAATGCCGTGAGAAGCTGCTGACGCTGTAGGCAGAGGTAAGAGAGCTCCTGATTTGCTTTTTAAAGGTATCACCGACATCACCGACATCACCGACATGGCTGTGTCGTACCTCCCTACACGTGTTGCAGGGGAAGGTGAGCAATGGGAGGACTGGTTAGGAAGCCCCTACATTCTCCAGGAGAGAAAGGACGGTAGTTCCCACAAGGGCAGAATCCATAGAGGCATAGCAAAGCAGACAGATTCAGGTTATGTTTTGGAAGAAGAGGCACTTAAAACATCCTTTCTTCATCTCCCAGGGTGCTGATCAAACTCTGATTTGCAATATAGATTATTGCATTTGTACGTATCCACTTCCACACCACTGAGGTTATAAATTTTTGGCAATAGAAACTGTTGTACATCTTTAAATCCTCAAATCTTTTCATAGCGCCTGGTCCGTATGTGGCTTTCAATAAATGTGGAATTGAATATAAAATATAGCCAGCTATTCCATCTTTCTTAGGAAAACTTCCACCTGGGGCTGGCAGAGAACTCACATGCGCTATCTGGGACTGATCATTAAGCCCTGTGGCCTTGAAAGCAGCAGCATGTGGCTAAGCCTACAGTCAGTGTGAGGAACACCTTGAGGGACATCTGTGTGGCCCATCCCAAGAGTGGGTTTGACAGATGGCATCACACCAACCATTGCTCCCCAGTGGGAAGAGCATCAGTAACCATGGGAACCAGCTGGGCCCCAGGACCAGGCCCCTCCACCCAGGGGGGAGGCAAGCTGGGGGGAGGACAGCCCCAAGATATGCAGGCTGGAGAGGCTCAGGGTCATATTTGATTTGGAATACTAAAAGAAAGCAACTGTTTATTGCACTTTAGGTTTTAGAGCCACGTTATAACTCTAATATTAACATATAAGGGTCTCTATAAAGTTCTCCTCCACGTGTACACTTTAACGTCTCAATTCAAGGGTTTCTCAGCCCTTTTGGGGGAATCACCGCTTGGCTTGAAAGGAAAGGGAAAAGGGAGGCCAGTGCACCCACTCCATACAAGAAGGATTTATAACTATGAAAGTAAGTATTGAATAAAGGAATTCACTCAACGTCTAAAAGGGCCACATCATAAAATTCAATTAGTTGGACTTCCAGGCAAGACAGCAAAGGGCACAGAAGGCCTGGTCCCTCCACCTCCAATGTCTCACTGAAATTAGGCTTAGTCTATGCAACAGCAGGTTCTCCAACAGGACAGGGAACTACAAATAAGAAGTAACCACACGCCACAAACTGGAAGGCTTTCTGCCAAATGCACTTCCATGGAGCCAAGTGAGTGAGCTCTCTGAAGACCAGGAGACTGCCCATTCCCCCAGGGATAAGAACTGGCCCTACAATTAGGCAGGGTGTTCTTTGCCATGGACGCTACAATCTAGAGTAACAAAAGCCCAGGTGACCTGGGGCAAGGTGCACAGAGAAGGTTGTGAAGCCACTGGGAAGCCACAGGGAGACCAAGGGCACCCTGTGAGCAGCAGGGGGCCATCCCAGTGACCGCCCCTGGAGGATCGGCCAGGCAGAGAGAACATGTACGGGAAGACTCGTGTGGCTCTGCTTTTGCTTCCTCTAGTCCGTTCAACCAGGCCCGTTCCGTTCTGACTCTGTGACAGAAGCAACTGATCCTAGGGGGTTAAAGCAAGAGGGAGTGCAGGGACCAGGTGCTGTCCCCAAGACTGAACATAAAAGTAACTTCCATGCTGCCTTCCTCCTTGTGGCCCGTACCTCATCCTGAAAGTTCTCTTAGCTCCTATCATCTTGAGTAGCTTTGCTTGTCTGCTCTGGAACTGGGGGGGTTTCCTGGGACTCTATCAGAGAGCCCTCTCGTGGTCTCTGGTAGAGCCTAAGGCTGTTCAGGCATTTGGAATACGTGTCAATTTTTGGCCATCCTGAATCCTTTTCTATGGATGGAGTCAGCAGAGACCACTCAACCTATGACCTATTAAAAGCCCTAAAGTATACAAGTGCACAAGCAATTCCATAAAGGCAATGAGCAAAGATCTTCCATGTAAATAGATATGTTACAGGGAAGAGTGGAAGGAAACTTAAAAAAAAAATCTCATCCATGTACTTAATCATGTAAAAGAAGACAATGCATGTACGTGAACTAAGAGCAGATGAGATTCTCAGTAGCCAATGGGACAAGATAAAGGAAGACCACGTATACTTGAAAAACAAGGTGCTAAATTAAAAAGCACACTGGCAACTGTAAAGAGCAGACTTGAAAAGACAGTAAAATTCACAGCTACAACGTGGACTTTGCCTTAGAAATGCAAGAACTGTGGCCTAATCATATGTACCCTCATATGAATCGGAAATTAAAAAGAAAATGTAATAAAATTAGCAAGGTACGCATCAAGCACAGGAGTTCTCTCTAAAGATAGAAGTGAAGGCATCTGAAACCAATGTGACAGAAGATAAGAAAGGACAGACTGTCAAAATGGTAATCTCCTGGACAGCGTGTGTTCCTAAGGGACAGAGGGCGCAAAGGGCAATCTAGTAGAACAAAGAGTTCCCACTGCCAGAAGGAGGAAGAAGCATGAAGAAAAGACTCCAAATATCCACATTTTTCATTTAAATATCAAAGGCAAAAATAAATTGTACAAGAGTACCTTACCTATCTTATCAAAAAGATCTTATAAAGCTAATGGCCAAAACCACTCTCTATAAAGAAACGATAAAACACATGATGTGAACTTTACCAATACACTATTTGCAGATAATTTTAAAAACATATACGGAGCCTTCAAAGAACAAAGATAAAATGATAAATTTTTGAATTGGGTAATATTGCTATTTGCCTGAAGGCATAAGGCTATTTTTAGATATCAAAGACTCAGGGGGCCAAAATGCAGGTTCCCTTAAGGAAACAGTTCAAAGATACAAGCCGAAACACCCAGAGATAAATGAATATTAAAAATTAAAAACACACAAACAAACAAAAGGCACTGAAGCTTTAAAGAACTGTGCAAACCGTGAGATAACGCCTTACCCCAGCTAGAGTGACTTTTATATTTAAAGAGTTCAAAAACAACAGGTGCTGGCTTAGATAGAGAGAGAAAGGAATGCCTATACACTGTAGGTGAGACTGCAAATTAATACAGCCTCTATGGAGAACAGTATGGAGATGCCCCAAAGAACTCAAAGCAGGTCTACCATTCGCTCCAGCAATCCCACTAGTGGATATTTACCCAAGGGAAAAGAAGTCAAAAAAGACACCTCACTTGAATACTTATTGCAACACAATTCACAACTGAAAACATGTGGCATCAACACAAATGCCCACCAATTCACCAGTGGATTAATAAAATGTTCTATATGTATACCACAGAGTACTACTCAGCCATGAAAAATGTTGACTTAATGCTTTTTGCAACAATTTGAATGAAACTAGGGACAATTATCCTAAGTGAAGTATCTAAGGAATAAAGAAAACAAACCTCACATGTCCTCGCTATTAAATTGGAACTAACTGCTGAGCACACCTGAGCACAGAGGGAAGTAAAACTCTGTGGAAATCAAGCAGGGGGCGGGGACAGGAGGAGATGGGTGAAAACTTACCTAACAGGTGCGATTAACACCATCTGTGTGACAGTGTTACACACTTACAACCCTGACCCGAGCCTTACAAAAGTCATCCACTCAAACAAAAACCTTTGTACCTAACAAATACTTGGAAATAGTAATTAAAAAAAGACCTGGAAATCGAAACTAATAGAATATTGAAGATTCATAGCTATTTCCAATTTGGTTACAAATTATATAGGAAAAAATACTTGTAAAAGACAAATGTAGAGGATTAGAAAAAGGGCAATTCAAAATAAAAGAAATAATCAATCTTCATAGACCAAGAGACACATAATAAAAGCAAAGAAAACTTTAGAAATATAAGGAGAAATTCATAAAAATAACTGAAACATATGAGATGAAAACTCAGAATAAATCAATGTCGGGTTAAGAAAGTGAAAATGCACACACCACCACATGGCGGGTTTCAATAACAAATGATAGGGTTCAAGTAATAGATATCCCACATTTTTTAAACCTATAAAAGGAGAGAGCACTTTTTTTCAAGTATTCTTGGCACATTTACCAAAGCCGGTCGCACACTGGGCCATAAGGACAGAAATCCCGCAAAGCATAAATTGTTTCAACCAAATTATCTGGCTACAAAGAAATAAGTGAAACAATAGAAAAGAAAAGTTTCACAATGGCAACAAAGAATTACCCTTGGAAATTAAAAAGAAAAAACCCACCAGATTTCATAATCTACCCAAGGAAATAACTTTATAAATGGAAAATGTTTTCAAAGCAAATATATTTATCACATTTTTATTAAGAATAAGAAAAAAATGAGAATAACCTATATCTATGACAAATGAGGGAATAATTAATTAAGGAACTTGCTATGTGATTTTAGGCAAATTACTTAATCCATCTAAGCCTATATTCCTTATATGTACACAGGGGATAATTACCTCCTTTGATGAGTTGTTGTGAAGATTAAATTAGATAATGCTTGTAAAATATTTTAATCTCTATATGTGGCACCAGGAGAATACCAGTAATTCAAATCTATTATGTCTGTCATTAAAATTATGTTTATGATGAGTCTGCAGTAATACAGAGAAATGCTAATATTAACAGTTAAATGGAAAGTATAGAATAGTTACCGAAAACACAACAGACAGAAACTACATAAAATAAATTTGTGTAACCCAAATAAAAGTGGGCCCTCATTCACTCACATGAAGCACAGTGCCACAGCTAAGAGAAACATAAACACAACTCTCAAAAACTGTGAATAGCATGGGTACTTAAGATGAGAGGTATGGTTAACAAACTGTAGCATGCATCTTGCAGCAAAATAAATTTTCCTTCTAGGGTTCCAACATCATGAAATGGAATGACCATCAGAGCTGTCATCATGTGAAAAATCTGACAATTTAGTTTGCAAACTTGTCACCATTGAGCTTATGTTGGCAGCACTGTACAAACAACTTGGTAAGGTTTCAGAACCTTGGTATATCAGTGTCTTACAGCTGTGTTCATGTTGATGTGCAGTGGTGTTTTGCTGAATGCATTTGTTATTGTTGTTGCAAGTTTTTGTGTGGTGGAGGATGACAGTTACAAAGTTCATTTCCAAAAAAAAAAAGAGTTCCAAAATTGCTTGAAAGGTGGATGAGATACTGGGATCAGTGCCTAGCTCTCCAAGGGGAGTACTTCAAAGGTAACTATGCTGATATTCAGCAAAGAGGTATGTAGCACCTTTGGGGGAATGAGTTCACGAACTTGAACTGTCAGACCTCATAACAGGAAACATGGTTAGCTTTTTAAAAAAGTCATGGGTATATAAGTATAATGCTTGATTGCTAATTCTACTAAGAATACACTGATACAATACAATAATAAATGATTTTTGATAATTCATAAGTTATTTTTCAAAACCATATATTTAGAAAGCATAGTGAGTCTGCTAAAACTGTTTTTGTTTCACTCAGGCTTGCAAAAAAAAATATATAGGAATCCAAATGATATTTTGCTGAATATCAGATACAGAAATTGATCAATATAAAAAGACAGCTGCGAATGCCCAGGACAAATGCATACAATTCTATCTCAAACAGAAGATGAAAAATTCTTGGCTTTTAAATCTTGAGCATTCAAAGGCAGTCCTTACGGTCACTGAAATGAGCAATTTGACAAAACTCTTTAGAAACAGAATACCTGAAATACTCTGTGGCAAATCAATTGTAGTTAAGATGTTTTAAGGTTGGATCAATTGATACGGTGTAATTCAGCTTAACATTTATTAAAAAGAAAGTATATATTTGTTGGTGTATATATTTGTGTACCTGGAATGCACAATGTGTGCCCAAATTTAACGTTGCAATCTTTACATGGAAAGGCAGACTTCCACACACTTTCAGTTATAAGAGAGACATCTTGATCAAAGCTGACATTGGCTAGTTTGTATACAGTAATGGTTCAGTGAAAAATCACACTCTGTAAATGAAAGACTTACACTGGATGTAAAATTTGGAATGTTTCAAATGTACAGAGGGTGCAATGGAGTGGTGACCAGAAGTGGGGTATTGGTAGCATTCTGGTACAAAGTCTCGTTTTGTTGCCTTAGACTAGAGTGCCATGGTGCCAGACCAGCTACAGCAACCTCAAACTCCTGGGTTCAAGCAATCCTCCTGCTGCAGCCTCCTGCCTACCATCCTGAGTAGCTAGGACCACAGGCATCCACCACAATGTCTGGTAATCTATTTTTAGTTGAGATGGGGATCTCGCTCTTGCTCAGGCTGGTCTTGAACTCCTGAGCTCAAGCATTCCTCCTGTCTTGGCCTCCCAGAGTGCTAGGATTACAGGTGTGAGCCATCGAGTCTGGTTGTGTTCTAGTTTTTGATCTAAGTGTTCATTACTACATATGTAGATTCAGTTTCCAAATATGTATCAAGCAGAACATTGCTGAACTGTACACATTTCTCTATGTGTTATATTTCAATACTTTTTTTAAAGTAAAAAAAAAATAAACAAGAACATTTATTTTGGAAGCTCTGTAGTCCTCCTGTGGGTGAGTCTTAGTGAAGGGCTGGATCAGAAAGCTTTGTCAAGAATAATTAAAATATTAATCAAATCTTTAGAGATGGCAATGCTTTAAGTTCTTGTTTGAGAAAACTAATACCAATTCTGAAGACCACAGGTGTTTAAAACTCCATCCTCATGAAGGCAAGCCTCTGTAGTGCTCTGTAGTAAGTTACTCACTGAAAATATTCTCTAAAGATATCATAAGGTTAGTACCGGATACTGATTCAGACACAATGTCTTCAGAAACAATGATAACCAAGCAACTGCATTTAAACATTTCTATGCCAATCAGGATTAGGTTACGCTCTTAGGCAAATGGGGAAATTTATTTTTCAGGATTTCATGGGAAAAATGAACCAAAAATACAAAACTGTAGGTGGACAATTAACCAGTCTTCTTAAAATCTCGTATTTTATTTGAAGTTATTGGCTAATAGCAATGAATAACTTCTAGTTTTGAGATTTGTTTCCATATCCTCCACCTTTAGGTGAAAGACTGCAATTTTAAAATAAACAGGATGAAGAAAGAAATCTTCGTAGAACTGGAAAATGATAGCAATGTGGAGGGCAATTGGAAATTTCAAGTCAAAAGACTTTAAATGCAGGTAACTTTCATCCAGTTAGAAGCCTTTATTCCTGGAAAAATAATAAAGTGTTTACAAAAAGATTTCATTGAAAGAATATTTGTTACGTCACTATCTGTAGAAACAAAATGCTGGAAATAATTAGAAAGCCAGCAACAGGGGATTGGCTAAAGAAAACCTAGTGTATGTCCACATCACGTGGAAGAGTATGTATCCATCAAAATCACATTCTAGGTGTACATTTTTCATTGTCCATAAGTCTTCAAATGAAAAAAGACTACAAAATTTACAGAATGTCACCACTCCTTTAAAAATGTCCATAAGTCTTCAAATGAAAAAAGACTACAAAATTTACAGAATGACACCACTCCTTTAAAAATATGTTCCTAAATATACACAAAAAAATATGAGGTAGAGATGTGCTAAAATATGAACGGCAATATCTTTTGTGGAGTAGGGGTATAATTAATTTTACTGTTTTTCTTTTTACTCATCTCTATATGCCCTCTTTTCCTTAATGAACATGTGTTACTTGTGTAACAAAGAAATTTTACAAAACAGAGGGCGAGGAGGGAAGGCAAACCAGGGAATAGAATATTTTGGTGTGTGAGAACACATTCTTCTTTCATTATGTGAAATTAATGTCTGTTCTTGACCTTCTCTCTGTGTACCTTGAGAGCTTTATGCGAAGTGCCTTTCATATGGCAGAAAACAGCCCCGCTGTTCCTGGAACCTTTCTTTCAAACCTGAGCAGATTTTCCACTCTTCAACAATATCATCTTAGAGTCCCTGGCTACTCAGCTCCCTTTACTGATCCACATATCAAAGGAACTAACATCTCAATAGGCCCAAACACAAAGAAATGCAAAAAGACCACACAGTCCCTCAGCCGAGGCCAGTGCAACAAGGCTACAGCTGCTGAATGCCAGGTGCAGGAACAAGCCAATGGGAAAACAATTCTCTAATCTTTCCAGATCAACTCCTGAGACTTTGACAGATTTCAGACGTCTTGTTGGAAAGAGAGTCCTTGATCTACTTTTAATTTTAGTATATGTGCTGCTGAAGCAAGTATGTCCTTGATCTTCTTCAAATAAATAGACTTTTAAAAATATTAAAATCTGAAAATGTCTAAGGGTTCATTGTTGATTTTCTTTTTTGATGCACACAAAGGGAAACAATTTCCCTTACTTGAAGCCTCTTTCCAGGAGCTTTAATGATCAGCTACCAAATTTAGCCGCTGGCTCCACGTCTACCACGTCTATTCTTTGCAGACTTATTGATGTGAGGCCAAATCTCATCCCTATTTAGAGGGTGCGGATGCAGATGTCTTGATGAAAGGGGGAGCTGGTGAACCTTTATTGAAAAAAGCCAGAAGAATATACTGTAATGAATGGAAGCACATGGCTCCATGCGTTCTGGTATGAAAAGTATATTCACATGAAAGAATCAATGGCTTTGGTCGTGTTATGCGGGAAATAAAAGACAGCAGGGGAGATGTAGAGAAAGCACTTGAGAGACCAACTTCTCATCAGAATCACTACGGCATCTATCTCGGGTTGACTACTGCCACCTGTTCAAGAATGTTCTCAGCAGTACTATTTATTCATAATAGCTGACAACTGGAAACAACCCATCAACTGCTGAATGGATGAAAATAAAATAAATCTAGGACTATTCATATAATGGAATAGTATACACCCCTAACCATGAATGAACTATGGCTACATATATTATGGACGAATCTCACCAATATAATATTGAAGCCAGATGCAAAACAGTAGATAGGGTATAACCTGATTTAGATAGACTCCAAAGGCAGATAGACTCCAAATCTATGCTATTTGAAATTCAGATAGAGGTTACCTTGGTTAGGGAGTGATTGGACAGGAGCATTAGAAGGGCTTCTGGGTACTGTAATGTTCTGTTTCTGTATTTAAGGGCTGGTTATGTTGAGTATGTTCACTTTGTGAAAAAATTCTTTATTACATACTTATGACTTGTGCATTTTTCTTTATGTACTTCAATAAAAATGTTTCAGGTTTAGATTTCTGGGCCTGAAAGTGGACCTACTAAAACTATTGGTGGTAAGTTCTTTGGGGGGGTATTCTGACATAAAGCATGGCTGAGAATATTAAAAGGATATTTCCTCAGCGTATCCTAGTATCTTGGGATTTTAAAATTTTGGGTGGGGAGATTTTAATTTTTATTTCCCCAGGGACCAAATATGGCGAGCACCTTTCCATATGCTTATTGGCCATTTGTTTGGCCAGCCAGTCACTGGACCAGATGATTCATACTCAGTGGTGTTCAAGAGCCAGTCCCTACTAGCCCATGAGGATTAGCTGTCAAATTTTTAGAAATTCTGCAAGCCCATTAAAACAGTGCCAGTATTAAAAATTAAATTATCAAAAACATTAAATTATGTAAACCTACAGTTAAGTAAACAACACTAAACCAAAGATAATGCTCAAAACTCATCATTTCTAATTTTTTACTATATTTTCCTATTTAACTTTATGCTTTTGAGTTATTTTTGCCAATTTTATCTATCTGCTGGAAGTACTTTTTCACAGTGTGATATTATGCTATCTTTTCCCAGCTCCTCTCACATTGGCCATGGTGGGAGTATGTAGCCCACAGAAATCAGCAACCTCTACAATTTGGGCTTGTTTTATTGTTCCGTTGATGCTCTAGACCAGTGGTTCTCACCCTGTGGGTCGCGACCCACAGGAACTGGGCTAAAGGGTCACGGCATTAGGAAGGTTGAGAACCACTGGTCTAGACTTAAGAAAATGATTTTTAAATGTTGATAATGCAGATTAAACTTAAAAAGTGTGCTATATAGGTAGCTGTTACATTGTAAACAGCACATTCAGGAAATATCCTTTTAATATTTAAAAACTATTATCTAGTTCAGCAAAGAAACGATTCACGACATTGATGAATGAGTATAGTTCTGACATACCTCTTGGCTGTTTCATTTTCGTCTTACTCATTAATATAAAGGAAAATCAGGCAACTTTTACATGGGAACACATCCCATCCTCAGGTGTATCACAGGTTGGCCAAGGGATAGCAGAGTTCCAAACAAAACAATAATTGGCTATGGGACCCAATTGGCTATAGATGGAATTTGTAATAATGAATGTTGTACCCTTTATTGTTATTTTTAAAAAGCATACTGCACATTCTTTATGTCTCTAAAAATGTATCATCTTGTATATGCCCATATATGCGTTCCCTTTTTTTTTCTTTTTTTACCTAGAGAGATGGTTGATTTACCACCACAGTGTACACCTCTTCCATATTTAAGATTCCAATGACTCTGTTATGACTGAAGAAGTGTGCAAACAAAATAAGGTGGTCTACTTACACCCTATAAAGCATGTATTTCAGCATACGATATAATAACAACTATACTTTAGAACCTCACTACTCTAAGGGTGGTCCTCAGACCAGCAGCCTCGGCAACCATGAGGAGATGGTTGGAAATGCCTAATCTCAGGCCTCACCCCAGAACTCCCGCATCAGAGCCTGCCCTTTAACAGGAAGCCTGTCCTTGTAGCATGCACATTGAACTTTGAGTACTGCCTTAAAAGAACTCTTTGGTAAGAACTGGAACTCGTATGCATATAACTGATTTGAGATTAGTAATGAGGTTAGAGACAATCTGGCGACTGGTGATTTTTAAGCTTTTAGCCCCAGTGTAGAGACTTTATAGCACTGGGAAAAGTACATAGTTTGCTACCCTTCAACTTGAAGAAAAGCACATTTTTGAAAAAGGCATTTTTTCTAATACTAGAAGCGAAAATAAATTCTATTATAAGCCACTTGGATTATTACTAAAAAAAGAAAAACAGGTACAAGTATAAAAACAAAATCAAAGTAGCAGCTTTCCCCCATGTATGTGTGGAACAGGATGTGTTGCCAAAGAATTGGTTCTTAAAGTCCAAAGCAGGGCAGCAAGTGCCACATGACAAAGTGTGGCAGCTGGGGAGAAGAGTGTGACAAAACACTTCCCAGAGATGTAATTTAGGCCAGGGTAGTTATCAAATGCTGAGGGGAAAGGAGGAAATTGCAGTGTTTATGCTTTTCCTGCCAATATATCAGTCAACAACACATGACAAAAACAAAAGATAGGACACAGCACCCCCAAAATATTCTACGCTACAGTTAACTAACACAAAGGTAGGAAAGCCTCCTGTGTTTCAACATTGAAAGCAAAACTTTCTATTGGCAATAATAATCTCTGGAAATATGATATTTGCTTTGACACGCAAAGGTCCACGTAGAAAACACCTCAGATGCTTAGGAACAATGTCTGGAAGAATACGAGAGCCACGAATCTCCAAGAGGAGCCTGGTATTACTCTGCAGCCGAAACCAAAGCAATAGAATCATTAATTCAAGTAAGCCTTGGCAACCCTAGAGAGTGAAGAAAACAAATGCAATGCAGACGGGGCCACTGGTACCCAGAGAGACCATTGGGCCTGTTTTTACTCTAACCATCCCTTGCAATATCAGAATTCAAATAACTCCCGTAAGTGTAGAGGCAAAATGATATGACTGCCCCTCATGTATTACAAAAGTTTCCTGTGAGATAGTTCAGGAAGACTAAGAAGAAAACAAACCCTCACTGAGCATCTACTATGCACTTTACATGTTTGATTTATAACATCTTCATAGCCTTCTGAGGCCGGTGACATTGTTCCCATTTTTACAGATCAAGAAAGTCATATTTTACCTAAGTCACATGCTAATAGAAAGCCAGAGCTGGATCAAAATTAAAAAGCTCCAGATATCTCTACAAAGACCGCTTGGAAGGGACTGGAGTATGGGTGTCCTGAAATGTATTTTGAATAAAGGAAGAAGGACTATTCTATCCTGGTCCCACTGAAGGTAAGAGGGGTTACTCTGAGCACCCGTCATATCTTTACACTGTTTGAATCGTCTTATCACCCACTTCTGATGTGACTTGGTGTTCTGATGTATTTTGTACGTGGTAGTGGTATTTTTGGCTAAGTTAGAGGGTTTATAAGACTTGGCACTTTTCAAGCAGTGTTATGTAATGGATCTGAGCCCTGGCTAGGACTTGGAAACCTGGGTTCAGCTCAGGCTGTGTTACTTATTAACTACGAGAGTGGCTGAGTTACATCGTGTCTCTGGGTGTCAGTGTTTTTTATCTACATGAGCATGGACTAAGTATCCTCAATAAGGACCTGCCTGCCTCCGTGATTCAACCCTCCTTCATTCAACTTTGTTTAAGATCATAACTTCCATTAAAATATATTAGAGTCAGCAAATTTTTCCAGGCGAAACTTCTATGTAGTTCAAGTTAAATAAAAAATAAATATAGAAAAAATCCTGAACACACACACACACACACACACAAATAATTATTTAACTTCTATTTTTTACCATCTGCAAAAGTAACCTGGAGTGAAATAATTTAAAGTGTTTTTTTTTTCTGGGAGTTATTTAGAACCAATATATATTCAAGTCTTAGGCAGACTTGGGTACAAATCCAAGCTCTGCTTCTCAGTAGCTCTTTAACTTAACATCTCTGAGTTCCATTTCTTGCTTCTGTAAAAACGGTGTTGGTAATGAATATCACTTACAATCCAGTTAAAAGTGTCTGGCATCTGGTAGGAGCATAAATGCTAGTTATTGTTACCACAATAATATTTAAGGGTTTGGTATTCGGTTGGTTAACAACTCGAAGGAAATTTGTCCACAGAGGGATGGAGCCTAAGATCGTAACCTCATTAACACTGGGCACAATGCACTTGCCATTAACCTGTGTCTGTGCAATTAATAAACTCAGGTGCAGAGTGGAAAAGTGTGACTGCTTTCCTCTGGACCTATCTGTGTCCCTTTCTTCCACTGTAAAACTTACTAATTCGCCCTCTGGGGATAAAGCCTGTTCAGAGACAGCTGAAGTATTTCATGACACAGCTTTAGAGAGCAGATGAAGACAGGAGTGCCCTCTGACACATGGAAAGAGCAGCAGCCATCCACTTCATGTTCACTGCCTTTATCTGCCATTTAAAAGAACTTTCTGCCTTATGTGCACAAGGAACAATCAGAAAGAGAAGGAGGTGGTTTAAATTTGTTCATAAACTAAAAAAACAACTTCAGATGCTGACAAATAAATAACTGATCTGTAAATACCCCATCCATTTGAGTGACTGCCACCTGTTCCTCCAAAATCTTTCCCTTTCCCTCTTCCCTCCCCCACCACTCATACACTCTCCCACCTTCCACCCTGTCCACACACCTTTTGTGACTCATTTTCTATCCCTTTCCAAGTTTTGTTTTGGTGTTGTGAGGCCGGTGGGAAGCGTGAGTGGAGAAGAGAAGACGAAGTTCAGAGCCAGATTCAAATCACCTGTGCTCTTTAAACACTATTATGTGAAGCAAGAGGGAGGCCTCTAAATTAGGAGGTTGAACTGCTTGTTTTTTAAAAGGCCTATAGGAAGATTTAAAATTTCCTCTGTTTTCTGCAGCTAAATTTCCTGAGTGAAAAACAGCAACAATTCAAATGTTTCTAGGCATTTTTTAAAGAAACAAGTCATTTGCATTAATCAAAGCCTTCTGAACTTCAAAAGAGAAAACCAACGATTGCTAATTAAGTGATTATTATTAGATACCATGATAGTTCCAAGATCTCTTTTGACCGTACCATGTATATGATTTGGAGTGTAATTTTACTGCTTTAAAGAAATTATTGACTTAGAGTTGCTATATTGATATTTTTATGCATACTACTTTCACAACTAACCATGTATCAGTTGACAGTGAGGTCTTAGCCTGCAAGGAGATATTACCAATAATAATAGTGCTCTTATAGAATATGACCTATTTTGTAATGATCAACTACATAACAACTTTCACAGGGCAAAGCTGTTATAAAACAGCTCCCAACAACCCCTTGAATGCTTAAAAATAATTTCCGCCACTGATTAAGCTTTTAGAGCTATTAGTGTGAACTGGGAATATCAATACTTAAAAAAAAGATATCTTAAGGTTTTCTTTATTAATTTGCTCCCCATTCATTTTTTATTATCTCTTTATTTAAAACAAGATGGAATAACAACTGTTAACACATTACTCTATAAAAAGAAGGCAGAGAGGAGAAAGAAGGAAGTGAGAGAAGGCTGTCAATTCAGGCAAAAACTGAAAATGTCCAGCTTAACCTTTAGATACTGCCCATTTTCAGGTTGGGATTTATCTTTTACGTACGTAAATCTCCATGGCACCTTTCAGACAAACTGAGGTTTGTCTGAAAAAATCTAGCACTTTTAAGCAACATGAGAAATTATAATGCTTTCTCAAAGATGTGTGCAGATTAAAATAGGTCATGATTTTGTTACAATGCTCTTGAAGCAATAATGTTTTGAGTTGAGATCCTATAATTTAGTGGTTTTGGATGACTGCATAATCTTTCCCAGTTAAGTTAAAATTTTACTTTCTGTCTTTTCTCAAACTTTCACCCATTTATCATCTATCCAGACAAAAAATGTACTTGGAATTTTTTTTCTATGCATATACAGAACTGCAAAGTAATCCCACAGAGTGGAAAATGCTGAACTTCTTCCAAATGTACCACTGACTCTCATTTCAGCTTTCTGGTGTGTGTGATCTTGATTTATTCTCTAATTTTTCATGCACATATGTTTAATATCTTGCCATTTAAATCCATTTATAAAATCCTTACAGTCAGAGACTGCAGGATAAAACCTTTATTTTATCTTTGACAATGCTGTACCAGAAAGTACACAAGAAGACTTACAATTTCAGGGTTTTACTTAAGAGAATGAAATTTATTATTTTGCAACAACTGGGCCATTGAATGTTACTATATGAGTTGTAATTACCAAGTTCACTTAGGCAAATCACTTAACCTTTTCTGGCATGTTTCCCTACTGGAGAAGAATTTTTCAACCAGAGAATTTAGGTGTAAGATAGAACTTAAAAAAATTCGTATTTGTGCCATGTGCTAGAATATGTTATCTAACCTCCTTGAATGCTCAACTCCCCACCTGTAGTTTTACATTCAAGAGGGTGATTTCACCTCACAGAGATTCTTTTTTTTTCCAGGCAGAATGAGAATTTAAATGTAAAGAATGCAGTACATTACCTGAACCTTGATTCATGCTCAATAAATGTCAACTATTATTATATCAAGTTTCTTGCAGCTCCAGAGTGCTATGATTAAGACAGAAGTAAAACCTCAATCCCTGAGCACCCAGATCTTCAATGTACTCAATAGTGCAACACCACTTTGATGCCCAAAGTGAGAAAAGAAGTCGTTAGAGGACAAATTGATTCGAGGCCCATTTTCGTCCCACTGTACTCACAGAGTAAAAAATAATTTTAATAATCACTGAATAATAACTGGAGTCACAAAAAATAACAAAGACGATATTTTTTTAAGGCAAATGATCAGAAAATCTGTTCTGAAATGCATGCTCAGAATTAGACACAGGATATTACCAATCTGCGGTCCTGGGTTGGCACAGAGACACTGACCTGTCTTGCTGGAAGTGAAGAACAGAACGCCCTGCTCACAGCTGGACTTACCTATGTAAAAGAGAAAATACTTTGTAAATCTTCCTGTCAGGAACACACGGGGAGACGCTCCAGTTTTCAACATGCATTGTTTTCTTACTTTCCCCCTGAACAAGGGCAGCATCTGCTTGACTTTTGCTGAGTGCCAGTGTTCAAGTGGCATTTCCCTAGGTCAAATACGTCCTGAAATAGGTTAACATTTTGCAGTATTTATGAAAATATATTTCTGAGCACTTGAGGGTAATACCAAAAAAAAAAAAAAAAAAAAGTTTGGCCACAAACCCATGGATTGGAACAGTGAAAATCTTACTGCCTTTTATCATACAGAAGTCATGCAAGTGGGCATGCTCTTCCTCCAACATACCATTTTTAGAAAATTTAATCATAATTAAAAGGCCAAACAATTCTGGTTTTCCCTGAATATAATTTCCCAGAATTATAATTTCTGTATAATTATGACATTATACTATGGACAATAACATCAAACTGTTAACAGGTGTTTCTGTTTCCACCTCTGTGATCACATACAGCTCTATGTACTTTGAATTTACACTACCTTCAAAATTTGGGAAAATAACACAATGGGCAAGTCGAGAAGACTACTGACAGCAATATTATTGCTTCCTAACGATTGTCCAAAGCCTTCCACACTAGGATCAACTGGTAAAAGCTCCTTCCCACTAATATGGGTCCAGATATGATCCAGGAATCTCAGAAAACCTTATTTAATAGGATAATGGACTGCCCGTCCACCTGTGGAGCAGTATGCAGACATTATTTCTTCAGAAAAGAGCTTATTTTCTAGCAGCCAGTGACTCTCTCCAGCATCTCCAAGGTTACTGGAAATGAAATACAATTCCAAATTTCTAAATAGTGTTTGTAAACAAACTTATCAGAGTATGTTAGAGAAGTCTTGCCAAGATCAAACAAACAGCCTACTGACTACTTGCTATCTGCTAATAGTGAGAGGACCTAAACAAAGATGAAAACCACTGATCACTTAACAGTATCCTTTCCGCAGTTTAACGTAGAATGTGCAGCACAGCACCGGGTGGGTGTGGGGGAGCCAAAGACCGGTGAAACCTCAAGCTGGGCTTCTGGCTGGAGTTCAACAAGGCTCTGGCGAACGTGACAGGCCGGGCAAGTTCAAAGTTAGGGCGACTCTTCTGGTTTAACTTCCTTAGATTTTCTTAGATCTGGGTGCCTCTGTGTATATATCAACCCTCATGCATTTTTCCCCCAGCAAATGTGTACAGTCAGCTCCAAAGGCACAGCTTGTGTGCTGACGTGCAAAGCCAAGTCAAAACCCTGTGCTTGGCGCTCCCTTCCAACTTTCTGGCTCGTTCAAGTCTAAATATTGACATTGCTCCTCAGTTGAGATGTTTGATATCGCTGGGGATGGAAACGGCGCAGCTAACAGTAGGATCTAATGGTATATTTTTACATAGTTGTGCCTTCCTTCCACTTCTTTTTGGGGAGAGGGGGTTGGATTCTCTCTTCTGCAAATTTCCCCCCTGGTTGTCTTCCCGAAAGCTGAGCACACAGAGACAAACTAAGGTGTTTTGCAAGCCCCTCATGGCAGCTCCTACTGTTGTCACAGCAACTCACAGCGGACTCCACAGACTTGGGGCTGGGGGGAAGGGCGGGGAGCACGGAACTGTGGGCTGGCCGGTCAACTCTCAAAGGGGTGCAGTGCCAAAGGGGCCAGCGTAGTCCCCTTTTCAGGTCCTCCGGTTCCCCACCACTGTCCTTCGAAGGAATAGCGCATTCCTGTCGGCGCGGCACCACCCCCTCCCTGCCGCTGCCAGCCCACTAAGGGTGCCTGTTGTACATTTTCTCCGCTCCAAGTTAGGGGTGCGGCTGTGCGGACGCTCCTAGAAATCTCTTCTGCTTGCCTCTGACGTGAGGGTGCCCGACCTCGCGGAGAGGCGAGGGCGACCCCAATGGCAGCTCGGTCCCCACACCTCTCTCTCCGGGCTCCCCGTGAGCCCCCACTTGCCACCCGCTGGGGCTGGGGCGGTGGGGGCTCCGCGGTGGCTGCTCGGAGAAGTTTCAACCATAGAGCACTCACGACACAGAACCTACCCTGAAGCCGAGCGAGACGCGAGCTCTCTCCGCCTTCAAGGGCCGGGGGGAGCGGGGGGGCCCCGCCACTCAGCAGCAGCCACGACTGCGCGCGGTCGCGGGTGTGCGGGGCCCCTGCGCGCGGCGCGCCGCCCGCCGCCCAACTTTGCACAAAGGCAGCATGGCACGGCCTCGCCTCGCCGGCTCGCCCGGCGCCGCGGCCGCTCCTGCGGGTCCGGGACCAGAGGGGCTCGCCCCTTTCCACCCGCGGGCCTTCCCTCCTCCGGCCCCCACCCCGCTCCCAGGCGGGGCAGCAGGGCGGAACGCAGCGCCCGGCACCTCGCTCCGCCGCCGCCGCTCGCTCTGTGACGTGAGCAGCCTTCGCGGCTATTTATATCCACGCGATTGGATTTCATTCATGAAACCGGGGCCTGGTGTGTCTGTGCTCCGGGACGCGGGTGGCAAAGGTGCCTCAGCTCGGCGCAGACCCGCCGGGCCAGGGCTTCTAGGCTGACTGCCCGGGACAATAGTGCGCAGAGCAGGGGAGATCCCAGCCCCTTCCCCGAGCTGCCGGGAGGGGAGGGCCTGGATCCCGGGCCCCCATCCCCAACATTCCACCCACTCCCGTACATCCTCTGGTCCTTTGTCCCAGGCTCCGGAAAAGTAAGTTGGGCCACTAACCGGCTGGGCAGCATGGCTTTCTTCCCCCTAGGAGCTGACCGGCCGCGACTCCGAGGGAGGACATTGGCTTTTGTTTCAAAACCGAGCCCAGCTGCTGACTAAGGGCTGTGTTAGCCCAACCTCCTCCTCCCCTGGGCGCTGCACGTGCTGGCTGGATCCCCCCCTCTGGGTTACCTTCCTCTGCGACTTGGCTCGAGGGGACCCCGCAGGGACCTCACAGACGCACAGCTAACCCTGGCTGGACTACAAAGGTGATTTACAACCGTCTGCAAATCGCTGAGCGAGAAGGTGAAATTGACTTCTGGCCTCTGACGGGTTGTCAGCTTTCTTGGAAGCTCAAGACAGCCCATCCCTCCTCCCAGAAACTCTTCTCACCCTTCCAGGCTAACTGTGAGCTCCGAGGGCAGAAGCAGGAGGTAGTTTTCATGCATTCACATAACAAATGCTTAGGGTGTGCCTATAGGACGTCAGGTGCCCTGCCAAGCTCTAAACTGACAATGTACAGCATCGATCTGGGCCCTGCTCTCAGGGAGCTTTCAGTCTGCCTGCTGAAATTAGTATGCTTTAACAATCCCTCACTTCTACCCTGAAAAAAAAGGCAACTGGGGGATAAAGGTACTACTGTATGCAGCCACCTTAAGGAATGCATTCTCTTAATAAACTTTTTTGAAGGAGCTTGTGTGCCAAGGGCTGGGGATACAAAGATGACAACAATGTATCCTTGGCGTTCCTTACTTCCTGAGCTGCTGAAGGGCTGGGCAAAAGACAGCCCATTTTACTGTGAAAAAATTCTAAAAGCAAACAAACTTGGGTGTTCCTCAGTTTCTTCTAGGAAACTATCTTAGCTTCCCCAATGAATTACTTTCTAACTAGGGTTTCCAGATGAATCTTAGTCCATTGGATATATCTACTCTTCCCCAGAAGTTTACATTTTCTTTGTGGAGGCAAAGTCTTGTCTGGTGCTCTCTGAATCCTGTTAGAGACCCAAGACACAAAGGAATTCAATGCTTTTTACCAGGAAGGTATCACAGGCAACCTGCTTTGTTTAAGCCATTCTCAAGGCACTGTTTTTGGAAACGGAGTTACAAGGCCCTAATCTCTGATACTAAAAAAAAAAAAAAAAGGGTAGTGAAATCTGTACAGGTGTCTACTGTAAGAACTTCAGGACAGATACTTGAGGGGGTGATCATTTATTTGGCACAAAACTGACTTCTTTTGCTCTATTTAAAAATGACTCCCTTTGGGGGTGGTGCCTGTGGCTCAAAGGAGTGGGGCACCAGCCTCATATGTCAGTAGTGGTGGGTTCAAACCCGACCCTGGCCAAAAACTTCAAAAAAAAAAAAATCTCAAAAAATGACTACCTTTTGAAAGGCTGAATCAATGTACATTCTTCTCAGAAACATATTTCTTGAGAAATATTAATTAACCCTGTTTACTCCTAGCAATCAGTCCCCTTCACTGCAAGCCATTTTCTCTTCAAATTGCCCTGGCAGCTAAGTAAAGGATAGAAACTAAAAAAAGAGAATTAACATGTATTGGGACCCTCATATGTGGCAGGTACAGTGAAAGGTTTTAGGCTTAACACACATTTTTTTTATTTGATCTCCACAACAAAATAGATGAGGTAGATGTTATTATTATCATGGTTATTTGACAGGTTAGGTAACAGGCATGGAAAAGTTAATTTTCTGAGGTTTTAACAGTTCCATTTGCACCTGGGTTGGCTCATGCCAAAAGTCTTATTTTATCACTGACCTCCTTTTTGACATCACATTTTTCCTTGGTTTCTTCTATTTTCTCGGTTATAAACGAAAAAGAGTTAAATGGCCTGTCTCTCTTAAATAACAGGTAGTGCTGGGATCACAAATATCCCCACAAAGAGACCCCAGGTGGCAGGCCACCCTTCAGCTATAGATTTCTCAGCTCTCAGGGACACCAAGGCTTGGCAGGCCTTCCAAAAGATGCTCCTTCCAAAGTAGGTAAAGAACAGCCAGTTATCTTGGAATTATCTAGTTGAATACCTAAATCTGAAGGAAAAGGATTGAAAAAACTTCCAGGAAAATAAATGGGTTTCAACAGTAATTCAGACACGGCAGAGGAAAAGTCATTGTTCTGGAAAATTCTTCCAAATAAGGCAGAGATCTGAGGAAGATGTTGGCACATTATGCTAGGTAGCCCCAAACTTTTATGTATAAAACCTAAGATTACAGAAAACTTGGAGGAAAAGGAGCAAGTTGTACAGACTGTATTTAAGGAGAGAAAAGAAACAAGGGCAAACACCCCCAGAATCACTGCCACGAACGAATCCCTGCTCTTATTACCACAAAATAATTCACTTTTGTATGCTGAAACTGTTGCTTGCCAATAAAATCATCAGTACTTTTTGATTTAAATAAACATAAAAATTGAACTGGAATGAAATCAACGTTGCGTCTTTAAACACTTTCATGTTTATACTTCGCAAAAGTGATTGAAAAAACATTTGGCTGGCTTTTATGGTAAATATTTTACCAAACTCAGGATTAAAAAGCAATCCCCCAATCTAGCTATAGAACTGTTCTATACATTGTGTTCCATTATCACAAAAGAATTCTCTTATACTACCTCTGTGTATTTTTATCAAATGACTATTAATCAGTTCTCAAAGAGTTTTGAGACTGTGATATTAGTAGGAGCTTACCAGGATGTAGTGTTTTGAGATCGATTTTTTTTTTTACTAAGTATCATGCTCTTGAGGTCCTGCAGGCTGCTGCCTGTATCAATAGTTGCTTCTTTGTTATTGCTGAGTAAGTTTTCTATTGCCTGTATGTATCAGACTTTGCTTACCCAGCCATCACAAACTGAAGGACATCTGAGGAGTTTACAGTATTTTGCTATTACAAAAAACACTTCTGTCAACATTTGTATGTGCTTTTTTAAATGAGGATATACAGTTTTATTTCTTTGGGATGAATGCCCAAGAATGGGGCAATCGCTGGGTCATATGCTAAATGAGAAACTGCCAGCTAACCTCTTTCCCGGAGTGGCTGTGCCGAACATTCCCACCAGCAAATGGGTGTGCGACCCGCTCATCCTTCATCCTCGCCAGCATTTGGTATCATCACCAGTGTTTACAAAGTTTCAGTTGTTCTTTGATTTTAATTCCCCTCATGGCTAATGATGTTGTACTGCTTTCAATGGGCTTATTTACCATCCTTATGTCCTCTTTTCTGAAATATCTGTTCACGTCTTTTGCTTATTTTTATAATGGGATTGTTTATTTTTACTGTTGGGTTTTTAGAGTTTTAAAAATATATTCTGGGGTCACAGATTCTTTAAATTGGAAATTAAGTACTACTACCACAAGATAACTCTATTTGCAAATCAAATGCTATTGTTCAACATTTCCATTGCTCTCCGGGTTTACCGAGAATATTCACAGATATGACACGTACTTACATAAACCTGCTACAGAGTCTTCTCGGGTTTATCCCGTAAACCTGCATTTCAGCGCCCGGTAACCGACACGCAGACGCCGCCACAGGGGGCCACGGTCCAGCCCTGCGCAGGCGCAGACGCCTCCTCCCGCAGCCCCTAAAGCTGCTTGGACGAACCCGGCCGCCCTAAGGTCAGCAGGGCGCTGTGGGTCTCTCTGCCGTGGGTGAGATCCTGGATGATGAGTTCCAGGCGTTGTAGTGAACGAAGTCGTGCAGGAGCCCTTGTTACGAACAGGTGCTTGGTAGAATGGCATAGGGAAGAACCTCTGCCAGAGTGGATTCCTAGTGCTAGCACGGTGGCTTTCTCAAAGGTCAGCAACTTTCTCTTCCCTGAACAAGAGGCTGGGGACATACTTGAGCCCTCGACAGTGCTGCTCACGTTCATATTTACCGGCATGTAAAGGTGGTTCATCCCTGTAATCCCAGCACTCTGGGAGGCCGCGGCGGGTGGATCCCCCGAGCTCAGGAGTTTGAGACCAGCCTGATCCAGAGCCAGACCCTGGTTCTAAAACAAAACAGTGGGGGGTTATGGCGGGCTCCATAACTACTCGGAAAGTGGGGAAGAGGAACTTTTGCACCCAATGACGTCACAGCTCTCTGCCCAGGGGATAGAGTGAGATTCGTCTCTAGATTAAAGATAATAAATAAATAAGTAATAACGCTTCTGAACCACAGAGTGGAAGAAGAAGGCTGGCACTGGGCTCAGTCAGGGGTTTAGTGGCAAGGTCCCCGTACGTAGCATTTTGCATGCTAGCTTCCTGCAGCGGGCCTGGTCTGGACAGCACAGGCCTACTGGGCTGGCCTGGTTCTGATTAGCAATGACAGAGGGGAGAGATTGACTTTGCTCTGACACTCTTCGTTAATGCTAAATATTGATGGGTGAAAAAGAAAATGACTTCACCTCCCAGGACCTCTGTTTCTCCTCAAACAGCTTCTTGTGCTCTAGTTCTCCAAGGTGCTTCCGAATCAGACTAATCTAGGGCACGATAAAGTCCGGCATTCCATGGGAGAGGGTGGGTAGAGGTTGGGGGTCCCTTCTCCAGTTTTCATGTCATTGATATTTCAACAACTTGGAATAACCGACTATCACTAACCCTTTCTGTCCCAAATCCCACGGGCAGGTTTTACACAGATTTGTGTATCACCCCCTTGGGTAGGAGTAAAAACCTTTCAGCCTAAGTGGCGCAGTTGTGTGGGGTTTTGACTGCTGGGGAATTTATCTCAGGGATTGCTCAAACCAGCTCTTAAGCTTAAGCTCCTATTTTCTGCCTCACCATTCTGGGAAAAATCAGAGTTAGTTTGGCTACGGGAATCAATTGAAAGTGATGTCTTTTCCCCTAAAATAGAAAGGAACTCCTAGTTTGGGGGCTTGTAGTTCAGTTATTACTGTTGTTCTTGAAATAGTTTTCAGAAGAAGGTTTTTTTTGGGGGGGATTTAAACATTTTTTAATTTTTTTTTATTGATAGGCTAACCTAGTGGATCTAATTTTGGAGTTCCTACAACTACCCATTTAAAGATAGAAGCATTAGATACTATGTGCTTTTTATTCTGTGAAAGCAAAATATGTTTTTTTTATGACAATTCCTGTTTCACTGGGCACCAATGAATACAGGCTATGTGAAAATAGACAAAAAGGTATCTTTCTTATAGTATGTTAAATTATTTGTGTAGTTGTACATAAAGTCCTTTTTGTATGAATCCATTTGTTAGTTTTTTTGTTGGGGTAGGATGAATTTGGTGAAAATGTGATTTTACAAGCTCCCCAATTCTAACTGAATTCATTCTTCAAACCATAATCTCTCCTACCAAGGTGGTTTTTCACTGGGCTACCTCAGCAAGTACACATGTAAATGGGGGTAGCAAGCAGCTTTTACAGTTACCTGTCTGGCTGTGCCTAGGTATGGCCTTACAGATTGGAAAACATGTATATCACAACTCTAGAAAGAAGGAAAACATAACAGTTTAGAGTATAAGGTATATCACTAGTTCTAAAAGTAAAAACGTGATTCAGTTCTGGAAAAATACCTGCATTTAAAAGGGACATTTGTTTCAGGAACAAACAATGTTATTAATATTACAAAAGATGTTAATGCTAGACTTCAACTTTACCTAATTAAAAATAAATTACATGTATGTGTCATAGGCTGTTTAAGGCTATCTTGCCTGCCCAACTGTTTGATATAACTGTTCCTGTTTACTAAACAAGTTAAACACACACACACATTAAAGAGAAAGAGAAAGAAAACAGAATTGGGTTTTGGCTGTCTCTCTAGCCACTTTTTAAACCCATTGCACTGCAATGCTCCATATATCAGACAAGAATAACAAGATGCTAAATAGTTGTTAAGAGACTAAATGAAATAATGTTTGTAGAAAATATCTTATAAAATGTAAAGCTCTGTCCATACTTGTAAGTATAAAAAATGGGCTTATTATGAGGCCATTTAAAAAATGCTGTGCAGCACAATTATCATTTGATCCCGGAGTGCCAAAGATATGGGTATTCTATCATTGCTCAGAATAACCCCTCCTCCAAATGCAGCCTGTAAGCATTATACATAATAGTTTCCACTGAATTTCATACTTGAGGTTTGAAATTTTGACTTGTAACTACTGTGTTTCCTCTGTAGAAGCAAGCTAAACTACATACAGAAACTAGAAAAACAAAGGGAACTACAAATGTACACGTACACACTTCTCCATTTCAGAAAAATAATTCTGTGTTCATCACATTTTCCTGCTTACTGAGCGTCTGTAATATATATACATGTTATTGAATCTTCATGACAACTTGAGAATTATTATCCCCAATGTGGGAAGGCGATGGAAATATGATGTGTCCTGGAGGGTAAATGACTTGTTCTCTGTTAGCAGAGGGGGAAACAGAGTTCTGACTAAGCCAGAATTCCAACCCTAATCATCCGACCATGCGGAAGTCCCTACTGTGAAGTAATTGAGTGTGTAGTACACTAACTTATATGTAGATACCACTTTAAGAGCAATGGCAGGTTTTTTAGAGATACCAGTGCCTTGGAAGGAGACCTGCCACTCAGTCCCTGGACAAAAAGCTACATTGTGAGACTTGGCCTTACTCGGCACTCCTGCTCCTTTCCTGTGGCTCCGAAACTAAAAACACAGACCACCTGAGTTCTTGCACTGGACTCAAGAGCATCTATCTCTGTGTACGCAGTTTCAGAGTCTCTCCTTAGCTCTGTAAATATTTATGTTGACTTTAAGATTTCATATGACCTAAATTTACCACTTGGTAAACTCCACTTTGTGGGTGAGGAGGAACTGCGTCACATGTGAGTTACATAAGTAGTTAAACACTTTGGGATCAACACTGAAGGCGCACAATCCCTGAGCTTGTAAACATAAGCCAATGACTCCTGGGATCAGAGACTAAAGCTCACTTCCCACCAGAGCATCAATCTTCGAGGAGCCTGAAGCTCTGGGGAGATGCCTGAGAGCTCCATTGCTTCTCCACCCCCATGATGCCTTGAATAGCATTATAGGCAAGAAAGCCCATAGTGAATGGTTTTGAATAATAGTAAATGATAATACTTTCACAGGACACCTCAGTTATGTATTTTTCTAATCATATATATTTCTAAACACTCAAATGTATTTCGAATCACTGTATGACTTAGGACAAAGCTCCAATTTGAAAAGAAAACGTCCTTTATGGTTTTATTTGTTCTCCTGTAATCACTGCCAACATTGATCACCCAAGAAAAGGCACTTTGTAATCATGAAAATGTGCAATGATTAAAGTGCCATAAACAGGTAAGGCACTAGTGCATAGACATAATAACACCAAGGTCGCCACCTGACTTTTTAATCTGTAATAGCACTAGTGAACATTGAATAGCACCCACTACATGTGGGTGGCATGGTGCTGAAAGCTTTCACACTCTAGCTTTATGAGGGACCCTCTCTCAGCCTCATTTTATAGTTGAGGAGGCCCAGGATCAGAAATGTTAAGTCATTTTCCAGAGATCAAATACTTAGTAAAGAATTATCCATCTTAAAGTAGGAAATCTTGACAGAGAAGGATTCTACTTTTGTATAATTAGCATTTTATACTTACCATTCCCTTATTTAATCAAAGTATTGCTGATTATAATGCAAGACAGAAAACTGTATTTGGAGAACTAATGGGCGACAGCTCCTCTTAAATTCTGATGTCAAATTCAGGTAAACTACCTTAATAGAGTGGAACATCCATTGCTGACCAGGCACCTCCATTGGCCACCTCCATAAGTTGACCTAATTATCATAGACCAGACCTGCATCACATGTATGTTTTAGTACAGTAGGACTAGTTCCTTATGTTGACCACCTCCGTATGTTGAACAGTTTGTTACACTCCCTTGAGTGATCAATTTACAGAGGTTCTACTGTATTTTATATCTAGAAACTTCAGGTAGGCTGGAGGTTAAGCAGAGTTGCAGAGAACTGATCTTTATGAGGTGACAACTTCAGGACTCTCAGCGTCCTTGACAAGTGGCTAACACCCTTGGATCAGGTGTTGATGAGTAAGTGGTATGCTCTCCTCACCACCAAATGCATACTTTGTGGGAAAATACACAGTGCAATTTTTGGTTTATTCATTGCTATTTCCTTAAGAAATTAAATTATTGCACCATTTTCTAATGAAACCTGCAGGATACTGTAGCGATTTCACCTTGTGGAGCAATGTCAGGTTGATGAGATAAGACAGGAAAGTCAGGCAGAAAAAATACAGTCCATTTCAATAGATGGAGTTGTTATAAAATTTGACTTAAATGTATGGGCAACTTGGGTAAGATAGACAATTAGGCTCCTGGTGCACGTACCATTCATTCTCAATTATTCAAGTAAAGAATAAATGTTTCTTGGTGTTTATAATCCACATCTATCCTGTGTGGGAATAAACTATACACACAAGACCCCATTAGTTTAAAAGTGCTGCTTCTTTTTTTCTTAATTCTTGGCCAATCCAATACCCCTGTTGAAGAGTCTAGTACTTTCACACCTTTCTCTAAGTTACATGGCCCTGAAGACACCAAGGCATTTGTGTCGGATGAATACCAAATGAGATCCTCATAGGAAACAAAAAGAAGTATTTAAGCAATTTTTTTCTCTTAACAGTTTTCAATGCCTCAACCCAGTTAATACCTCCTTTTAATAATGAAGGTGATATACTATGTACTGTGAGGAAAACAAGTTTCCAGTTATTCTACTTTTTATAGAAAGGAACCTAACACAACTGATGCTCTTATAAGCATTTGTGTTTGTATTATGTGCGTATTTCTGGCTTGACATTGCTTGTCAATAAAATATTTGAGGTGGCTAATGAAGAAGAGGGTATACAGCTAGTGCCAAAAAATGTATGCACATTTAAGAAAGAAAAAAACAGTGTTACATTGGTAATAAGGTTTGTATTAAATAGGACAAACAAGACATGTTTGACTTCTGCAATTACAAGAAGTAATGAATACAAGTGTGACTTGTATTCAACTTTTTAATTGGTATATATAGAGTATTACCATTTAAGTAGGTTTTCCTTTCTTAAAATGTGTATACATCTTTTTGTCACCCTCTGTATATCCTGAAGAATAGCTTACATATAGAAACACGAGAACACATTTCCAACACTCTGGAATTCATTGTAAATTATACTCTTCATTCTACACATTAATGAGGGACTGAGATTCTGGGAGATAGTGAATGCCTTGTTAAAAGAGATTATAAGTATAATAAATCCAGTACAATTGATCTTCTGTTACAATTTAAGCTTTTTATTTATTTTAATTATATGCCCCATTTTATTGTAATTTAATCAATTAAAGTGGTAAACTGGGCTTACTATATCCATTACTATTTTTTTTTCCAAAAACTACTATTTTGTTTGCTCCAAAATTACAGCAAACGTAAAGGTAGTCTGGTCGAGTGTCCAGGCCATTGGCTTGAGAGCTGGCAAGGAGTTCAAGCCTGGTGGTTATCTGCTCATTGTGGGAAAATTTCCTCGAGCAAGGCAAGTCACTTTTCTCAGGATCCAGTGTCCTCATCTATAAATAAAACTGCTTAGATTAGAGTAAATTAATTTATGGAGGACCAGATTCCAGGGTCATTACGCTGTTCACACTGAAACTTTTATGAAAATACATAAGATATAGTGGTCACAAAATGTGCTTTCCACTTCCGTTATGAAAACATTTAAAAAAACATGTTCAATTAACATTGAATGAATTCTTACCATATATGTATTTCTAAATTAAGCTGACAGTTTCATCAGTTACTTATGGAGGCTCTCAAGTGGCATGGGTTTAAGCCTGCCAGATAACATAGAGGACACCCAATTACATTTAAGTGTCCCATGCAATAGTTGGAAAATACTTACATTAAAAGATTAATCAGGTTGGGCGCGGTGGCTCACGCCTGTAATCCTAGCACTCTGGGAGGCCAAGGCGAGTGGATTTCTGGAGCTCACAAGTTGGAGACCACCCTGAGCAAAAGCGAGACTCCCATCTCCACTAAAAATAGAAAAACTGAGGCAAGAGGATGGCTGGAGCCCGAGTTGGAGGTTGCCATGAGCTATGATGCCACGGCTCTCTACCCAGGGTGACAGCTTGAGACTCTGTCTCAAAATATTAAAAATAAATAAATAAATAAACAAAAGATTAATCACTCTTTGTTTAAAACTCAAATATCAGTGGTGACCTGTATTTTTATTTATTAAATTCAGCAACCTACTTCTGTTGGAGGGAAGGGAAAAAAAATTAGAGGGAAGGAAAGTAGACCAAATCATTTTTGGAATTATCCAAATACTGAAGTTAATTATAAATAGAAGAAAGATAAGTTTGTTAAAAAGCATAACCCACAGTATGCTCTATTGGATCCACCATGTGTGAAACTCTTTAAATAAATGGAAATAATCCTTTATTTTAAAATAAATGATCAATTTTTGGAAATAGTTTGTGTTTTATGTTCTTAAAAAAAGTCGCTTTTGGGGCGGCACCTGTGGTTCAGTGAGTAGGGTGCCGGCCCCATATATCGAAGGTGGCGGGTTCAAATCCGTCTCGGCCGAACTGCAAAACAAAAAAATAGCTGGGCGTTGTGGTGGGTGCCTGTGGTCTCAGCTACTCGGGAGGCTGAGGCAAGAGAATCGCCTAAGCCCAGGAGTTGGCGGTTGCTGGGAGCTGTGTGATGCCAGGGCACTCAAATGAGAGTGATAAAGTAAGACTCTGTCTCTACAAAAAAAAAAAAAAAGTCACTTTTCTCATCGCAAGACTTCTGAGGGCATTTATATATGAATATATGAAAGTAAATTACACGTTTATAAGTGGGAAATAGTCTAAGTTGAGCTGCCCATATTTATTTGCCAAAGGGATCCTTCCTCCTGTTCTCAAAATACCCATCATCAATTCATACCCAAATGAGAACAGAGTAAACAATACAAGAACAGTGTACAGCATGGATTGGGTCACAGACCAATACTGCAACAAGGATGCTTCCTTCCGATTGGGCAGTGTGGTTATTTATTTAAGGGAGTCTCTATCCTGGGTTACCCCAAACCACAGATAATTGCCAGTTATCATTACATAGCACAAATACTTCCATTTAACTTTCAGCCCAGTGTATATGAGCAAGGCCAATTTTAAAACACAGTAATTATGGTTGTATAGAAGCATCTGACTCAGTATTTGAAAGCATTCCCTTAGCCTAATTTTGTGGTCTATAACGTGTCCGTGACAGACACTCAGAAGGGTCCAGAGTTCCGTTGCAAAAGAAACAGGAACTCATATATGCACCATGCTTGTTTACAACTTGAAACAGTTGCATGTGTTATCACCATTGAGGAAGTATTTTTTCCTTTAGACATTTTGTTCAATTTATAATAATTTTTAGTCATGATTTTTCTTAATACAGTGAATTATTATGCTGCGGTAGTCTGCAAAAGCTTTACAGTGGGCTTCTCTTATTAACAAATAGGCTGGTAATACTGCCGTGTACTGTTTAACGACAGGCATATGTTCTGAGCAATGCATCCTCAGAGGAGTTTGTTGTTGTTTGAATGCCACGGTGCACTTACATATGCTAGATGCTTGTCTGAGGCTACAAACATGTACAGCATTTACTGTCCCGGATACTGAAGGCAATTATACCCGGATACTGAAGGCAATTATACCACAATCGGAAGGATTTGCATATCTGAAGATAGACAAGGTACAATAAAAATACATTATAAAAGATTACCGAAAGTATTTCTGTAGAGGGCACTTAAGATGAGTGGAATTTGCAAGACTGATGTTGCTCTGGCTAAGTCAGTGAGTGATGAGGGAACGTGAGGGCCGAGGACATTACTGTCCACTGTTGTAAACATATAAACACTGCGCACTCAAGATACATTATTTATAAAACAGTATTTTTCTTTCTTCGATATTAACCTTAACTTTTACTTTATGGACTTGCAATTCTTGGACTTTTGACTTTTTTGCGCTAACACTTGGTTTAAAACACAAATACACTGTATAGCCGTACAAAAATATTTTCCTCGTATTCTCCTTCAATAAGTGTTTTTCTATTTAAATTTTTTTGTTAAAACTAATAAACATACACATTAGCACAGGCCTACGCAGGGTCAGGGCCATCAAAATCTTCCCCCTCCACATCTTGTCCCACTGGAAGGTCTCCAAGGCAATAAGACGCATGGAGCTGTCATGTCCTATGATAACTTCTTCTGGAATAACTCATGAAGAACAAGCCTGAGGCTGTTTTACAGTTAACTTTACACACACAGAGACAGAAGGAGTGCACTCTAAAATAATGATAAAAGTATAGTATAGAAAATATATAAACCATCAACAATCATTTATTATCATTACCAAGTATTATGCAGTATACATAATTGTATGTGTTATAGTTTTAGATATCTGGCACACAAAAGATTTATTTACAGCAATATCACCACAAATAGATGAGTAATGCCTTGTGTTAGGAGGATGTCACTAGGTGACAGAAATTTTTCAGCTCTGTTATAATCTTATGGGACCACCGCTGTATATGTGGTCTATGGTTGACGGAAACATTATCATACATGACTATCCTCTTCGGCGTGACTTCAACTGTTTCCAAACAATTTGATGCAGCTGTATAACTACTACGAAGCCTTAGGAAGTAACACAAATTCCCTTCTTCTCCCAGCCTCAAAATCCACCAACCTGAATCAAATAATACTAAGATGACATTGAAAGTGCTTAAAAAACAGAGCCAAGTGAGCAAGTAGAGGGAATAAAAAACAACAAGGTTTATGGATAACCTGCAAATTTGGTATCCACTTCCAGATAACTGAAAGAATGTTCATACCAATTTGTAAAATGGTTATATTTATTGAAAGCTTATTCCATTGCTTTGCATCATTTTTCTTATTGAATCCTCACAGCAATCCTGGGAGGTACTACTGTCATCCCTATTGTAGAGATAGGAAAGCTGAAGTATGTCAAAGTTAAGTGCCATGTGCAAGATCACATCCCTAGAAAGGGGAATTCAAGTATTAAAATTCCAAGTCTAAATCAAACCCCAATTCACAACCACTATATGAAACTGCAGAAAAGTGGAAGGACTTACTGGGAACAGACATTACTTGTGAGTATGTATTCTGTGTTTTACCAGAACAGATACAGACCCTCATGTTAAATCAGATTAAAAAGTCAGTAACTGGGTCCTGAGAACATGTGGCTAGAAAACGATACAGGGAACAAAAAGGCTAATGGCAAACTAAAAGCGGTAGAAACTCAACCACGTCTACAGGAAAGACATCACAAGGAGCTTGACTTGATCCCATTTTGATAAGCATAAGGTTAAAGCCTGAAAAAATTTAGTTTTCAGCACAGCATGTTATAAAGAATGCTAATGGGCTCCTAAGTTTCCTGAAAATTTGTCCAGTATAAAAATGTCCAACTCTCATTTCCTTTCGAAAGCCAACACTTCTGAGACAGCCCTCTTGCAAAAGTTAACTCAAGAGACTTTGATTTATAAAAGGTTTGGAGCCTTGATATTGCACAGATCAGAAGAGCTATTTTTTTTTCTTTTTTATTTGATGAGTAAGCATAAACAGACCTGCAAGGCAAAACTTGGAATCAAAACTCCATGTAGAGAGTCATGGATTTCCAAAACATTTTTGTTTCAGGAAAATCTCACAAAATATTAACCATAAGCCACATCTTCAACATGGATGATAGAAGTTTTGTTATTATTATATATTTTTTATGTTTTATTTTATTTGTTTTGAGATGGAGTCTCACTCTGTCACCCTAGACAGTGTGGCATCATAGCTCACAGCAACTTCAAACTCTAGGACTCAAGTGATCCTCCTGCCTCAGCCTCCTAAGTAGCTGTGACTACAGGCACCTACCACAAAGCCAGATAAGTTTTTCTGCTTTAGTAAAGATGGGATCTTGCTCCTGATCAGGCTTATCTTGAACTCCTGAGCTCAAGCAATCCATGCATGTAGGCCTCTGAAAGTGCTAGGATTACAAGTGTGAGCCACCATACTGGGCCGGTGTAGGAGTTGTAAAAAAAAAAAGACTTCATTTTGGAATTACTATGGCATCATCCTCACTGTGTCAGATAGTTACTTTAGTAGCCTCCAGTGAACCCTTCCTCCTAGTATCTGTACAGAATAGCACCTCAAGACCAAGAGGTCAGGATGCAAAGTTGGCTTAATATTAAAAAATCAGTAATGTAAATCACCACGTTAGTAGAATGGAAAACCATATGATCATCTCAATAGGTACAGATAAACACTTAATAAAATTCAACACCCATTTGTGATTTTAAAACTCTTAACTGGAGTGTTTAATGGAAAAGCATGTCCAGATCTATGTGGTTTATGGGGGAAGGCTCTTTAAGAAAGAGTCACAGTTCTTGCTCTCAGAATAAGTACCCATAGTGCAGCATTCTCCGGGAAAAGTTTCCAGAGATACGGGAGAAAGCAAAATCTACAGATACCTAACTCCACCACTTGAGGAACAATGCCAAATGTGATTGCCAAGTGAGCAATAAATTTACTCCAGATCATTTAAAAAGCTATGCAGATAAGCAAGGACTCAGACACAGAGTCCATTAAAGTGTAATTGCATTGCACATCACAGGCCGCGGCGCTAATGGGTACTGCTTACATGTCTCTCAGCCTGGCTACTATAGACTGAAATAAAAATGAAACTAAAAAAAGGAAAAAGTTGAACAGCTCAGGTATAGTGATGGCTCATGGCAGTAAAAATACAAAGCATGTATCAGGAAAGTTGAGCATCAGAGTGTCTCTGCCATTTTGCGGTTATGTGCACATTGGGAAGACTGTTTGCTCCTCTGGGCCTGCTTCTGCAACTCTAAAATAACTAGAAGGGACTGGAATGAGTCAGGACTGGGATTCAATCCTAGCTCTATCCTTTACCATCTCCATGACCTAAGGACATATTGAATGCCTCAGCTTCCACATGTGTATAATGGAAAGAAATCTCTAAGTGTTTCTCTGATGACTAAATAAGATTATGTAAGTGGAATACTTACCATATCACTGCACATATTGCACACTCAATAAAGTAGATATATGAATGCTAAGAATTAGCTATTAGGCTTTAAAATGCCTTAACAATAAACAATAGACTGGAAATACCGATTTGTTCTCATATGGAGATTGGTAGGAGTTGTGGAAAGCTTTGAAATTCTGCATTTCCTGCCTATCATCACAGGTGGTACCGTAAGAAGCTTGATAATTTTAGCAAGGAGGAAAACAGAAGGGTAGACATTCTTGTGTGATTTAATCTTGGTAATGTACCAATGATTTCATTACCATGTGCAAAAAGCTATGATGACATTTCTTATACTCCGATAAGTACTAAGTGAAAAATCTAATTAAATGAATTAAATTCCATAGAATTTCCATAGAATGTAATTAATGGCAGCCAGAACCCCCTATTGATTTTGCTGGTGAATATAATCAAATAGTATGTTTACGTAAGCCAGGCGGCAGAGTCTGACGTCCACAGGCTATAATGGGGTTTTTGCCAGTTGAAAATAAGCTACTTAAACAAACAAAACACCTCCTTAAAGAACTGGAAATTTAATAATCTGCATTTGTAACATAACATTACATCAAGTAAATGACTGCTTTATCCGAAAGTCATATTCAGAGTGGCCATCTGTGAGTTTGAACTATCTGGTTGGGCTAAATTATTTATACTGGAAATATTACTGAGAGGGGCTGAAATTAGGCCAGATCAGAAATTTAAGTTCAAGAACTCATCCTAAAAAAAGTGCTACATACCTCATTGCTGACCATGGTCACCTTCCAAGACCTCCCCTGGTGAAGCTACATGCCAATGCCAGCACCTAGTTCACCATTTAAGGCACTTTTTCTAATATGAGTTCATGAACTTAATTGTCCAGCCTTGTACAACTACAGTGCTAATGGCCATTCCAGAAGAGTTCCAAAATTGCTTTGCGTAGTGGGCTAGGCAGTGTCAGTGCAGAGCTTCTCAAGAGGAGTACCTTGAAGGTGACCATAGTGATATTCAGCAATGAGGTAGGTAGCACTTTTTCTAGGATGAGTTCTTGAACTTAATTGTCTGACCTTGTTTTCCTTTTGGGTCATGTCCTAGCCATACACCTGATATTTTCTTATTTATGGACAACTGTAGTCCAAGTCAGATCAGAAAGAACCTGGAGTGATTATAATTGCATTGTCTCTTCTGTGGCCTTCTGGTCCACATTGGCAGCTTGGCCGTCCCCAATGGCCTGTACCCTTTGATGGGGAGGGTGCTATCTTGTGGCTGTCACTTTATTGCTTACCACCTCTACTATTTGTGAGCTCATTATTACCACTCTAGGAAGATGCTCTGTCACTGTATCATGTCCTGAAAGCTTGATTGTGGCCTTTGTCATCACAGTCTTCCCTTCTATAGCTCTTGTTGTTGTTGATGAGACAGAGTTTCACTCTGCTGTGGTGTTAGCCTACCTCACAGCAACCTCACCTTCAGGGCCTCAAACAATCCTCCTGCCTCAGCCTCCCAAGTAGCTGGGACTACAGATATACACTACCACACCCAGCTAATTTTTCTATGTTTTTTTAGAGATGGGGTCTCACTCTTGCTCCTGAGTTCAAATGATCTTCCCCCCTTGGCCTACCAGAGTGCTTAGAATTACAGGTGTGAGCTTCACTTCCAGCCCACTACTGTCTTCTTTTTTCTTTGACTTGGGATTGGGTGGGTGGGTGGTGGTTATCACTAACCCAGCCCCTCCTTTTCTTCCATCCCTTTAACTAAAGCAAGTGGGTATGGGATTGTCATTCTTCAAGAGCTCTGGGACTCCTCAGGTGACTTTGGTTGGTTTTCTATTGATGTTCAAGAGACACTGTGGCATGCCATGCAAATTACACTCAAAACAGAGAGCCCACATCCATGTCATTGGGAACTCACAGAAAACCTGTGTTCAATAAAAACATACTACAACAGTCAACATGGAATCACCCAATAGGATTTTTTTTTTCCCTGAGACATTCTTGCTCTGTGAGCTGGGTGAGAGTGGGGTGTCATCATCATAGCTCATTTGCAACCTCAAACTACTGGCCTCAAGGCTTCCTCCTGCCTCAGCCTCCTGAATAGCTGTGACTACAGACGCCCATCACAATGCCTGGCTATTTTTTCTATTTTTTGTACAGTAAGGGTCATATTTTTGCTCAGGCTGGTCTTGAAATCCTTGTTTCAAGTGATCCTCCTGCTTTGGCCTCCCAAAGTGCTAGGACTACACATGTGGGCCACCACTTCTGGCACACAATTGGGTTTTAAAATAGTTAGAAGAGTGAAAGCTGAGTCTAGCATAATGATGGCATTGGGATGAAAGTGCCTTTCTGGAAAGGTAGTGTGGCTTTGGAGTTGCACACTCCTGGATTAGAACCTTGGCTCTACTACTTGCTAGCTGTATAATTTGGTTCTAAACACATTATGTAACTTCAATGAGCCTTTGCTGTCTCCTCTCTAAAAAGGGAGTGAGTAATACCTGTGCATTGAGCAAACCACCTGGCACACAATAATGGCACTGTTGTGAATATTTTACATCAACATATAAGTAGGCTGTCTTGTGTAATAAAAGGAATACAACATAGTAAATATAGTCTCACTAGAATGTCACATAGATCTAGATTCAGAATGAAAGCTTATCTGAGAACCAGCTTGCAATATTCAAAGTAAGTGACCTTGGGAAACTTCCCCCCTGCACTCAAATTCTTAGAGATGTCTGCAATGGACTTAACTACACCCACCGACGATCACCATGAAGTTCAAACGCACCGCTGTGTATGTGAAAGTGCTTTTGCAAGCTATAAATTTGAAGCAAGATAGGTTATATTCTATTAATAAGTTATTGCAATTCTATTAAATTAGTGATCGTTTATAATGTTTCTTAAAACATCTGGCCATGTTTTGCACCTGAGATTCACTCTTGTGAGTGGCAATTTTCAAAATGAACCACACATTCCAAAATGTCTTTCTCTGATTTTAAAACTTATATGCAGTTAGCATTCCATAATTCTTTGTTGAATCTCAAATTAAAATCATCTGGTTACATGTGGCCTCCAAGATAACCCTTCCTAACAGAAAAAGCGATACTTTCCTAGAATAGATGACAACTCAAAATATGCACAATGACTATATTTTCCCTATAAATACAAGTGCACAGAAATGACAGTGGGGAGAGAAATGATTGTTTAACCGTAGCCATTAGGCTCATCTTAAACTGCAAACGCAAAAATAAAGTTAGGAGTATTTACGAAGTCCAAATTGGCATTTATAAATAAAATGCACTTTTTATACGAAATGATGTTTTTAGGGGAAATTTCTATACCTTATGAGGAAGCAAATTATAAAGTATTTTTTTTTCCACATAAGATAAATGTCTAGGTCTTTGTCAAACAGTCGTAATTTCTGTTTTCTATTAAATACGTTTTCTACTTAAGAAATATTTAAATGCTTTTGTCTTTTGGTAAAGCCTTAAGATGATTTACTATAGTCCTAGAAATAACAGCTGGCCTGCTCCAATCTGGGGCAAGTAGAAATAGTCTTACAGATGCTCTAGTTCTCGGACCAATTGTAACAATTTGTCATGTTTCAGGGTCAGTCTTGGTTTCATGCATAACCTGTATACTGACAATACTATGATTTCCCCGTTTTAACTCTTCAAAACAATGCCATTTAAAATGTCCACCATGAGGAATATGTCATTCTTAATCTAGACTTAGAGCATTATAAGTAATACCAGTCGCGTAGTTATGAAAGTCTATGTTCTAACATCTAAATAAAGTCTTGAATATAATGCAGACCATGGCAAATGCTGCGATGGCAGAATTGTCCCAAGAAGGACTGCAAATATGTATCATCTCCAGCCAAAATAGTCTGTACAAAAAAGAGATCACTTAAACCAGCCACACCATTTGGTTTTGACCAAAAGTTATGGCAGGAATGTTCTCAAAGCCGAACCATTGCTGCATGGATAGACAGTTTTCACTGGCCTCTGTTCCATACTGAAACCTCAATGGGTCAGCAAATATTGACTGAATTGTAACTCTGGCATCAGTAATCTTTTTCTACATATACTGGAGGTTTGTATCTTCCTCCCAATTTCACAGGATAATAGTGAATAAAGACGTTTAATCAGCAAATAATCTGAATACAATAAAAGAGATCCCAAAAGATAAATTCCCAGCTATAATAACAGCCTTTCAGGGCAACCTTGCAAGAAGGCTCCTTTGAAAGATGCACCCTTTGCATAAAAATGTCTCTGAGCAGAATAAAATATTTAAACAGCCACATTAACAAAGACAGAATACCTCAGCATTAGAAAAGTGCATACCCAGGCTCTTCCTTTGTTTATCTAGGAAGCTTCCCGTGATCCCTCATAATCTTTTAAATATCAAGTCATACATTCATTGGAATAGGAAAAAAATTTCAGATCTGTGGTCCTCCAAAAGAAATCCAAAACATTGATAAGAGATCAAAGATTTTTGTTACACTGCTAAGAAAATTCACAAGGTACCTTGCTATGTCACTCTGCCTTATACTTGTATAAAGTAATTTAGCATCGCTTTCTGAATTGCAAGCTCCCTGAAGCAGTTTCTTTGTTTCACATTTTACCAATGATATCATCTAATACAATGGTTCTTGTACCATCAAGATTTCAGTTTTGCTTATGGATTATTTCAAGCCAGTTTCCAACTAAGAAAAAAACATTATTTCTTTGCCTTGACACATCTTGTCACCTTTTCCCAACTGTCTCACACCATTCTCTTCCTCCAGGATGCATGAAAAATGCATGAAAAGGACCCACTAGACTAAGGGCATGTGTTAAATCAGACAGTATAGACAAACATAAAATATCTTCATATAATGTTTTTGTTCTTTTCACTTTTCGCAAAAAGAAACTACAGGCGATGTTGTTTTCTACTATTTAGTGCTTTTTGCCAGTTAGGTACTTAGAAATAAGCATGTCACTGCCAACTTGCTTACAGAAGACAGATTTGTGAGGGGAAGTAGTCAGGGGGCTGGAGAGAAGGTTGGCGCCAGACAGAGGATACCAGACTGAGTGTAAACCTGCTCCTGTGTTTTGGGCCACCGCTGCCCTCTAGGGGACACATGGAAAATAAGCAGTTTCCCCAGCGTTTAGAAATTTGCAAGGATCTTAGAAAATCATTTTGTCCACTCAACTTTTATTAAAGAAGACAATTTAAAAATTAATCAAAACTGCTACAAGGATGGCTGTATAACCCTTAAGAAAACTTTTACACTGCATGCTTTTCTAGGGTCACCTCATTTTGAGTCACTCTTGGCAGATAAAATGTTCATTATTTTGCTTGTCCTGATTTTCCTGCAGCATTTTAAACATGTTATTTCTTGTCCTATTAGAAAGCAGCTGCTTACTATGACTAATGTGTTAGTCACTATTTACACTGTCAGCTTTTAGCTTGCAATGCCCCCAAAACCAGACACTCCAGCTCCTTGAATCTTTCCTTATGAAGTTAGTTCTCGCAGAGGAAAATACGCAAACATTTCCAGAGTTAACAAATTGTTCCTTATTTCTGGGCAAAGAAGCTTCACTAATTTCAAGTGAACAACAAAGATAAACTTGTGATTTTTCCATGGTGGATCCAATTTCAACCGTCTCTATAAAAATCTTGAAAAATTAAAATCACTGTAATCCTAATATATAGGCAGAGAAATCAATGCTCTTTCATTCTTAAAATCTTAAAGGAGAATTTAAATGACTAATGCTTCATTGGAAAAGAGACACAAATAGAACCTTCTCTAAGGAAGACAGACAAATGGCTAAGAAACACATGAAAAAATGCTCATCATCAGAGAAATACAAATTGAAACTACCCTGAGATATCACCTAACCCCAGTAAGATTAGTCCACATCGCAAAGTCCCAATGCTGTAGATGCTGGCGTGGATGTGGAGAGGGGAACACTTTTACACTGTTGGTGGGACTGCAAACTCATGCAGCCTCTTTGGAAAGAAATATGGAGAATCTTCAGAGGTCTCAAAATAGATCTCCCATTTGACCCCACAATCCCACTATTAGGCATCTACTCAGAAGAAAAAAATCATTTTACCATAAGGACATCTGCACTAGATTGTTTATTGCAGCTCAATTTACAATCTCCAGGACATGGAAACAATCGAAATGCCAATCAATTCAGGAATGGATTAATAAATTGTGGTACATGCACACCAAGGAAGCCATAAAAAGATGGTGACTTCACATCTTTTGTAATATCCTGGATGGAGTTGAAACACATTCATCTTAGTAAAGTATCGCACGAATGGAAAAGCAAATATCCAATGTACTCAATACTAATACGAAGCCAGTAGAATCATGATCTAATGCATGCCCAAATAGGAGAAAAACTCATTTCATTTCAAGCTGGGGGGAGGGGTGCTGAGGGAGAGAGAGGGTATAAGGGTGCTCTCACTAAATTGGCACACCTTACGACCTATCAAACTCAAATATTTTGACCTGGTTGTTTGTACCCTCACATGAAACTGAAATATATTTACTTAAAAAAAATAAATAAATGACTAACATTAAAATGTAGTGTCTGGAAATAAATATTCTGCCTTTGGGAGATAATTTCATGACTTTGGGGTAATGTCACAGACAGATGAGTTAGAAGACTTTTATTCATTCATCCAATTAACATCTGTTGAGCATACCATTACTTCTCAGATCCTGTGTTCGGGGTTGGTATGTGCATAGAAACTTGCCATTCAGTAGAGAGGATAAATATTATAGGATCTCATTTTGCCGCATGTTAGATATAAGGTTATTCAATAGCATATTGAAGCATATCACTGAAACGCTTAGCTGTTCTGTATATTACCTACTAGACTTTAATTGTCTCAAGAATAGAGAATTTATTTTGTTCATCTTTGTATCGCTAGTGCCTTGGATCATTTAAGTTTTTCAAGATTAATGATAGTCCTATAAGTGGGTGTTTTTATCCTCAGTTTATAGATGAAGAAAATGATTCAGCAATTTATAAGCTAGCATGTAGTAGGATTTATTTTTTCCCAAATTACTTCTCAGGTGCGAACATGTATTAGTAGTAGGTTTAATGCCAACTGTGTCTGTCTTGTTGGCATTTTGATTCCTCCCTGCTCATGGACCTAGCACCATCCCTGGCATGTAGTAAGTGTCCAGTAGGTATTTGTAGGAGAATTAATTAGTGAGCACTTTGCTCTCTGCTTCCATCTTAGTATTGCAAGCGACTCAGAAAGAATTTTGGCACAAAGCACTCCAATCATCATTGAGTGAGTGAGTAAATGTATATTTCCTGGAAAGTTTTGAGGATTTTCCCATTATCTTAATTCTCAAGGTATATCCACAGAGGTGGAATCAAGCCATAGGATGAAATAAGACAAGTGTTTTTATGATGGTGGCCTCTAGTCTGGAATTCATTTTCTGCTAGTTGCAGGGCATCTGATAGACCACTGACTTGCCTTGTTGGCCATTTCATTGTCTAAAAATGTGAGGAACTGGCTTCTTTGCCTACTTGCCTTGGTAGTGGAGGCCAATTCGCTGTATATGGCAAATATATCCTGTTTTGTAAGCTTTCTTACTCTATAAGCCTATGTGTCTCTTCCTTAATAAACTTTGTTTCATTCTTGCCTTAAAAATTTGGAGGGGGGGGGAAATGAAGGGCAGAAGCCATAGTTCTTTGAAGAAACAAAATTCTAACTCAACAGGGGGAAGTGGCTGGCAATGCAGAAGTGACAGGAATCTTATAGACAATAAATACAAAGTTTCTAAAACTGTGATGGGAGTAGGTCTGAAAAAATGAACCAGACGAATATGGAAAATTTATGAGAACAGATTTTTAAAAGTTCAGAGAACAGATTCGATGAATTCTATAGCAAAAGAATTTGAAAGGGAAAATGCCTTGAAAAGATTCAGGTTTGCAAAAATTCTAAACATACCAAACTCTTCATTTCTGTTACATTTGATCTCTCTACATTTTAAAGCTGTCTACAAAGGTATTTTTCAGATGATCAAAGAAATTTTTAGTATAGTATAATCTAAAAAGTAAAACAAAGGTTACTTTATAACAAGCAAGTTCCACCATGCAGTTAGTTGCACATAATTCTTAAATGAATGAAAAGTTGGAGACTAATGAAAAAAACACTAGACAGGTTATATATATGACCTTCTTTCTAGTTTCTGTGCATCTCTATTTTAAATGCTCTTTAAATAATTTATTTTTACTTCATTCATTAAGCACATGTTTACTGAGAACCTTCTATACGGCAGCACTATTCCAGGCAGTGGGGATTCAAGTGTGAAGAAAACAAAGTCCTTGTCCTAGAGGGCTCATATTCCAGTGGGAAGAGATATAATGAATAAATAAAGCATATGTTCAACTTCAGGTAACAGTGGTACTTTTAGGAAAAATAAAATATTTTAAAGTAAGGACCAAAGGACTAATGTAGTATGATTGTTTCAGATACAGTAGTCAGGGAAGTTCCCTTGGAGGAGGCCTGAACGGTGTGCATTGGCCTTATTAAAACCCAGGTGAAGAGGCCAGGAGAGCGAGTAGCAATCAAAGGAAAAACCCTCAAAGAGACCAATTAGAAAAAAAAAAAGTCTCAGGAGACATTTTTTGTTTGTTTGTTTGTTTGCTTTCTTGCATTTTAAGTTCAAGGAGCACATTGTTCCCCCAAAATATGAACCTGCAACTTAGAGATGATGGAAACTTTGATGAATAAGAAAGAGAACAAAACTGTTACTTTTTTCTATGACAAAGAGAGGATGGTGTTTGGAATGGAAAGGATAGACTCTGCTGGGGAGAGGGACGAGAAGATGAAGACAGAGAGAGAGAGAGGACGCCTCACCCTCTAAAGACCTTCAAGGGAAAAAATGTGTCCTTCATTTGTTCATTCTTTAGAAATGATTGCCATCATGCCGCAAAGAGTGTAGACATATTGGTTTGTCTACAGTTATTTTGATTAACCTCAGTTAATTACTAGGATCTCATCGAGATGTGAGATTTGGTCAAAATTGCGTTGCAGTTGTTGTCTTCAGAACTTGTTCCACCTGCGATTCCCCTGTCCTGCAGGGCTGAGTCTCTGTAACAAGACTGATGGGGAGAGGTACAAGTCCTATCATGTTAGCAGAAAATGGGTCAGGTTCTCAGAGAATTTGGCCCTGGGGGAAAAAGGGAGTTGCAGAGAGACTCCAGTGCTAGAAGAACAGAGGGACTGAATTGGAAACCTCCCTCCCACTGCCCGCCCCCAAAGCCCTGCTTTGCCTTCCTCTTACTTTAGCGCTTGTGCTTTCCTCTCCTTCCTCACCACCAACCATTTCAAATATAGCTCTGTGTGAGCCTCCACATGAAAACTGGGGCCCGGTGTGTATCCAGAGAAATGCAAATAATCTTTCCTGAAACCCAGAGAATGTCATTTAAAACCACTGGAAGATAGCGAGGAGGGGTGGTAAGTGGGTGTGGCATGTGGTCAGAAGGAGGAGTGGTCCTGTGTTCAATTCAAAATTCCAACGTAGTGTGTAAATACTTGTCTCCAGCTACATATAACTCCCATTTCATTAGCTGCCTTCCATGTTTAAAAACAGGAATATGGCTAATAAAATATCAAGGCGTGACCATTTTGATACTTAAAGATAACAGTATGCGTTTTTTGATCCAGACATGGTGCTCAGTGCTAAACATGTATCAGCTGAGGTCCTTACTGTCAGTGAAACCTACTGAAACCTTGTTGACCGCCTTTGAAGAGAGACCTGCAGATAGCAGGAGAGGTAACACGAGCAAAGGACTGGCCAACACGGATCTGATTTTCAAAGGAAGGAGGGATGCCGATTCTCAAAACCTCATATAAATGAGCCGCAAAGCAACCTTGCTAAGATGGACAACTGGACACCAAATGATTCACTACAGAACTGGTAAGGTAGATGAGCATCACTTTCTCCCATGAGAGGTCTGCCAGGTTAACCAATGGGGGTGTTAGTGTATCTGAATTTCTACAGACTATTTGCCAAGACATTGCATGGCTTGCTATGGCTAAGATGAGAAGTACAAGCTAGACATTGGGGGTATTGGCAGCTTGTTGATTGGCCATCGCCAGAGAATGGCAATGAATGGCAATCTAGAAGAAAGTTTCTAATGCCAACGCCTCTGGTCTTGTCATTGTCAACATTAAAAAAAAATCATGTATTCAAATAAATAGAAAGTGTGCTTAGCAAATATTCAAATGACATAAAGTTGAGGATTTTACTTAGTGAATAAGTGAGATGACAGAATTAGAATACAGTCTATACTTCAAAAATAATTTTTTTGAAGTTGGGATGCAACACATTTAATGAGCTACCATTAATGGAAATAAAGGTAGAGTCTTCTATGGATGTCTAAGACGAAAAGGCAAAACCCCAGCAATGCAGAGACTGGGAGGTGGAAGACGTGATGTTGCTTAGACATCTGAGAAACTCTCAAAAACTCTGATGTAGCTGCCAAAAAAAGCAACCTCAAGAGCAAGATTGGGCTTGGAAAGGGCTGTTGCTAATTGTGTTTTATCCTGTGCTGGTCAAACTATAACCCAGATTTGCAAAACATTACAAAATCAGAGTATGTTTGGGTAGGGTGTTGAAGGAAGGAGAGCAGAGGAAATGAAGAAGAGTTGGAAAGGACTTGTCAGTGCATCAAAGATAAAGTCAACAATTCATTAGCTCCAAAGGTTATGTCTAGGACCAGAAAGTGAAATTTATAGAGAGAAGCATTATGGCTCAATTTAAGGACTTTCTGTCAATCAGAACAGCCTGAATTTGAGAGGCCAACAAATTCTCCTCATGCCTGGTGTTTTGGGGTCCCTTATGTTGTCAGAAGAGTTTAGGATCATCATTTATGACCTATGAGGTCCCTTTCAATCTTGCATCTTTAGTCCTAGAGTTGTTTACTAGGCATTTATTACACTGCAATACTGATGTAGCCTTTTGGGTCACTTTTAGGCTGTGCTTTTAGGATTTGGGGAAATGGAATAATAATACCTTGGCAGCGTCTGTGGCTCAAAGTAGTAGGGCACCGGCCCCATATGCTGGAGGGTTCAAACCCAGCTCTGGCCAAAAACCACAAAACAAAAACAAAAACAAAAATCCTTCGATAATAATGGAATATAAGACCTTGTGATCCCTCTCCCATTCCAAGGTGAACCCTCTAGAGATGAAGTTACAGGACTTTAAACACATTGACTCATCTCAGTTCTGATGTTAGCAAGGAAAGAATTGGCAATCTAGGGTGACCGCTTGATCGACACATAAGAGAGCTGAATAAAGCCATCACCTGGACACTGGGTGTCCAGTGTATTCTCCAACCACACCTGGCTGAGGGATCATCCAAGACTGTGGATGAAGCTTACTGTCACTGAGCAAAATATCATAGTGATGAGTGATCATTTGCCTGTAACAGTCAGTAGCAATTCTCATATATATATAAATAGGCTTTTGACTGGTGGTGGAAACAGATTTATTCTAATTTTGCTTATTATATAAAAATTTCTTCCCAGTTTTGAATACAGTGGGGCCTTGGCGAGGGAAGTGATAGTCACAGTTTACATTGAGCATCACCAGGTTTATAAGCTCCCTATCCTACCTGTAAGTCATATACTTATTCAAAAGACAGGACTATAAATGACAACATGCATTTTCCAGCCTTATATCAAATACTTACTGATCTATACTACTCGGAGCTGTACTGAATATTAATTCTATATTTCATGGCCCTTGGTAATTGTATTAAGCTCTATGTTGCTCATTTACTTAAGGACTAATTAATTTTTTGATAAAAATAATTCTCTATAAAATTTCACAATCATTTTTGACCCTAGCATAATTGATTTTGCATTTACAGTATACGCAATAGAAAAGTTACCAAACAACATAAGAGTTAAATATATTCTAACAATACCAAGCTCAGAAAAGAGCTTACATAGCATTTTTTCTGCTTGCTTTACATTTATATTTGTGTCACAATACAAATAGGGCTTTTACAGTCCAAGATTAATGCTATGGCTTCTATGTTCATTCTATATCCATCCAAACAGTAGTTGGACCAAACAACAGCAGAAAATAATCAACAAAATGCTAAACAACTCATTGTAAAAATATTCATAGGCAGTCAAAGTCAAGGTTAGAAAAAAATGTCCCAGAATATATGTGCAACTCACTATTTTCGCTTTGGTAAAACTTCAGAGAACTATTTTGATGATTCAATGCAAATAATATATGTAATTATTGGTAATAATGTAATTAATAAGAAATCTGAGTCTGAGAGTATCTGGTACACAAGAGGTCTATTTTTCGCTTTATATTTGTAGAAATTATTTCTTAAAGTTTCGGCTCATTCAAAAATAGATGGTGAAAAGTAATGAAAACTAATAACCTAATTGTTGTGTCTCTAAGTATCATGATTGGCTTTGTACACAAAACCAGCAGTGGTGGATTAACAGGCAAACTCAAGGACTGCCTAATCTGACCACTGCTAATCTTTGCAAAACAGCCTTGTCAGTTTTAATTTGCTTTATAGCAACCCTGCTTGGAAGGTAGCCTCACTTAGAAATAAAATATCCACTGAGGTTAACAAAGTTTTGCTGTTTAAACAGAAACAACTGCAGAGTAAGACGCAAGCATAGTTTTAGGTTTAGAGAAACAGTTCATGAATACTTTAGCCATTTGCCTACAGGAGTAAATACCTCTAATGAGTTGCAACAAAGGCGTAAGTCAAGAAATGATCGCATCATCCTATAGCATATCTGCTAATTTTTCTTTTATGATTTTCCTTGGTTGTAATGATTCAATACAGACTGCCTTGAATATTAATGTAAGCAATTGTTAAGAAAATCACTTCTGAGAAAACAACAGACTCTTTCTGCAAACGATTAAAAGGTTTTCATCTGTTAAACACTCATACTTTATGGCAGATTAGATTTTAGTGTTTGAAGGAAATGAGAAGCTAGAAGCTAAGATTATCACCAAATCACAGAGTTGGGGGATCATTAAAAGGTCATTTAGTTCATTTTCCCGTCTCCATTCAAAACAGCAGCCAAGAGAGAAAACTATTCACCCTCTTCTTTAAAGTTTTTAGCATAAATTATATTTGAACCTTCTTTGAGCCAGCCTCCTTTGTGTGTGTGTGTGTGTGTGTACTTCATTTCTGAAGTTATTTTGAAGAAGTTATTTGGAGATTATATTATAGAAACATCAGAGCTAAAATGAGGAGGGCAACACCTGTTGGGTTTTATATTCAAAAGGCTCACGCCTGACAACTGAGAGAGGCCATCAGTAACACCAAGGGCACGTGGAAAAAGGGCAACGAGAAGAAACCTGCAAGCCTGGAAAGAACAAAGATTCACAAACCTGAAAAGGAGGAAAAATCAAGAACAAGCCAAATGACTTAGTATTGCATTGCTTGCAGGAAAGAAGATAAGGCACCTTTGGGGATAGACATGAGTTGTAAGTTAGAAGACTTTCTTCAAAGTGAGGAGAGACACTGCCCACTGAAATGAGCTCTTGATGTAAGTTATATAACACATTTCAATCTTTGATTATGATATTTTCTTAAAGAAAAGGTTCTAACGTTGGAATTAGTTTAGGCAAAATAGTTTACCTAAAGATGAAAGGATGATCTTGTTAAATTAAGTCAAAATGACTTATGCAATTTGGTGCCTATTATTCTTGAAGATGAAAAAATAATCTTCATAATTTTCTCTCTATATCACATGAAATATAATACTCCTAATGCCTAACTTGCATGGTCAAAATCCAAAATATTTCACCTGTGCATCACTAAATTTATAATCAGGAGGGTCCTCACCCCTCTCCCCATAACCTTCAAATAAACTGACCTAAAACTATTTTCGAATTAGTCAAAGAAAAATAATATAAATGTGTACTTGGAAATAAAACCAGATTTCAAGTGATAAAATATAATAAAAGGAACAGGGCTCATAACTAATTATTATTTTCTCTTTTTTAAAATGGTCTTTTGTTACAGCACTAGTAACTAATTACATACCCAGACCAAATAAAGAGATATGAATAGACATGAAAGACAAGTAGGAAACAGCTTGATAAAATAACTATTGTTTCTTTTCATTTTTCCTATTCCATGATAAGGTATATACAATGAATTCTCAAGTTCACTAGGAACAAAACGTCTTTGTGTTGCCATTCATTTTAAAATAAAACTCCAAAACATAAAAGTAGCTAAATATCAGACAAGGATTTTTACATATCTATAGAGAACAGAATGGCAGTTATAGGACACCCCTTTCTTAGGTATTGGATTTGGGCTAAGCTTTAGAAGGAACCAATGGCATCAGTGTTTATTCTCTAGTAGCCAAATAACTTTTTTTGGTTTTTCCCAGTATGGCATGTTGCTAGTCATATATTCTAAGTAGAGACATAAATTTAGTTGAAAGGACAGCCGTCAGACCTGAATTCAAATGTCACCTGTCATTACTCCCTGGATGGGTAAACCTGCCCAAGCAACGGTATTTCCTTGAGGACAGGGTTAGACCGACTATAATTTCTTACAAACGTCAGTTCTCTTTCCTGAGGGGTGGGAAAGGCATGCTGACAACACGCATTGGAATTACTGCATTTGATAAGCAAACACAGGTGAGAAATGACTCTCTTATTTATGTTCCAGAAATGGAACTTCTACTTCTGTGCATGGGGCTGTATGATCTTACAATGATCTCATTGAGAACATCCACATTAATTAAAATGCTTCCTTATAGCGGAATGCCAATATGTAAGTTTATAGTAAAAATATATCCATCAAACTAATGAGCTATGTCAAAGGATTGATGTATTTTTTTTTCCTAAATGTATAGACATAGATATAAATCTAATCATATGGGAAGGAGAGTTATAATCAATTAACCTGTTACTGAGTAAGTCTGGGTTCAGATCAGAACCAGGGAAATAACTTGAAAAGTGTAAATGGCTCATGTTTTAAAGCCATGACAACCTAATGCATTTTTCTCTCTCCAGGGACACATGTGCTACATGGTCAAGAGACTGGTGTTTCTGGGCAAAAATCTTCTTCCTCTAGCAAATGTTGGAAAGATACTGTCTATATTCACTCTTTTACTCTCCTTTTTTCTATCTTCACTATAGAGTAAACTAACTTCTGATGGATAAGCATGTTTATTCATAAGAGTTTTAAGTGATGTGTAGACTAAACACTGAAATTTTAAGCTGAAACACAGGTTTATCAGCTCGCAAGGGAATGCTTTGCAATAATTGTGTGAATGTGTGCTGACTGCATTTGGAAGCAAGACTGGGTTTTAAAAACATTCCCTGAGTGCTGTTCTGAAAAATCATGAACACCTGATTATATATGCACTCCCTCTTTGAAAAGGAATATAGTGCTTTTACTTAGCATGAACAATATTTTTCAGTTTTCCCATATAAAAATCTCTTTTCTAAATGTTTCATTTTGGCAAAAGCTAGCAGAATTACATACAAAGATGACAATCAATGAAAACAGAAATGCTATAATAATGGTTTCTGGGATTACAAAACTGAGAGGCTGGGAATGAAGCCCAGCTCAACGTTTACAATAATGGATGCTCACGTGTATCTCACGATCGGCTGGAGGGGAAGGAGGAAGTGGAAGGCACTCTTTTCTGGTTCTTTGCCCATTCAATCCATTGTTGCACAAAAAAAGTGGTATAAATCCACAGTTTTCTTGTAAGGCTATGTAAGGACGCAAAAATCTCAGGAGAAAACGATACGGCCAATTTAGAAGCTGCAGTGGAGATCAAATAAATGTAAATGGGAATAACAAACACAACCAAAAAAAGTCTTGGACCAGAAAAAGGCTGGAGGTACAAAATATTGAAACTGTGGCACATGACAGAATGCTATATAAGAGCATTTCATTTCATTTTATTGGAGGGAAGGATGTTTAAAAGGATGAAATTTCTATACTCTTATGTTTAATTTACGCTCCAATATTTGAAACGTTTCTCTGGATTAGAGGTATATTCTTCTCTATTTTTATAACAGAGAGCAAGATAGCTGAAATGTCCCTGTTGATATATATATATAATAGAAGTGTTTGTCATCTGAAAACAATCCGCAGTGCTCATTCAAGGATCGACAGCTCTGAGTTGGGAACTTCACTCTGAAATACTGCCTCCCCTTGTTCCTTTCACAACGATGTCTAAGTCCGAGGAGACTATTTCAGTGACATTCATTTTAAAAATTAACTAAAAAGATTCCTATACCCTGATCACACAGACCTGATAGGAAATTACACAAATTAAAACATGTTACCTCATGAGGGGTTGTTTTGTTGGGAGGGGTTGTTTTGTTGGTACTCTAACAATGGAGTTTAGATTCTAATTTTTAATAATAAAAGTATTTTCATGAAATTCCTATCAGAGTATCAGAGTACTTCCTGACTTCTTTTTTTTTTTTTTTTTTTCTGAGACAGAGCCTCAAGCTGTCACCCTGGATAGAGTGCTGTGTCATCACAGCTCACAGCAACCTCCAATTCCTGGGCTCAAGCGAGTCTCCTGCCTCTGCCTCCCAGGTATCTGGGACTACAGGTGCCCGCCACAACGCCGGCCATTTTTTGGTTGCAGCCATCATTGTTGTTTGGCAGGCCCAGGCTGGATTCAAACCTGTCAGCTCAGGTGTACGTGGCTGGAGCCTTAGCCCGTTGAGCCACAGGCACCGAGCCCTTCCTGACTTCTAAGTTTCAAAAGCCAGCCCTTCCTGACTTCCTAGATTTAAAAATACATTTTACATTTGAAAGAGAATTCCTAGATTTTGGAAGAGTTTAACTACCCAACACACACAACGTGTTTTAAATCATCTGCCTTTGACAGCTCAGCTAACATGATGATATTTAGATTTCATCAGAAACTTCTGCATGCGGAATTAAGACAGGAACTTCTTCACAATGCATTTTTAAAAGTCTTAGCTTCGAGTGGCTAACTTTAAGAGTCTTGAGATCTATAAACGAGGGAGAATTATATATTATAAATTATCATGAAAATAAGCACATTCCTAATTAATTTTTTTAAAATGCCTTGGAATAAAATGAACTTTTTTGGTGCTTTCCCCCTCTAAATTGTAGAATTAATGTAGTAGAATGAAATTAGAAGATTATTAGCTGAGTTGGTGTTTAGGGAGTGTTTTGAGAACGTGGGCCATACATTTTGAGAGGATCAGTTTTACTTACAGCTTAACATAATGCTTTATGGGGAAATAATGCAAATGATAGTTGGGGGGGTGTTGCTCTTTTTATTAAACCTTAGTATATCACTTATGTGTGGTTAGTTACATTTCTCCATAAAAGTGGCCCAAACAACTATTTTACTAGTGCACAAATTGATAAAGAAAATGAATAGAAGAAGTGATGGCAGGAAAAGAAAGATGGAAAGCAGATAAGAACAAAGACTCACAATCGGGAGTCACTCCCCACAGAGACAAATGATCAGATTTGTTTACTCTTTCACTCTCACCTCTCACCAAAGGTCATTATCAACCTTTTGAGTTTTCATTTTAACATTACTATTTTAAATTCTGAAAATCTCAGTACACTGAAAATCTCACTGTCCAGATACCACATGGTCATTTTGATAGAAGGACCATTTCTCACCCACATGAACCAAGAGGGAGAAAGGGAAATGGCTGATTTAAATACCCTAACTCAGAATTTACCATGGATTTAAAATCTCTGACTTAATGTTGCATTAACTACTGGTGGCTGCTTTACTGCCTTTAAAACATGCATATATAATTGGATACTGTGATGCTTTGCCGGTAAAATAAATACTGACTCACACTAAAATAAATACTCTGCATGATGAAATTCATGTAGACATAAATTAATCATTTGCCAGTTAACCAATATGCATAGGAAAGAAATAGATCACTTATTAAAGGTTGCCTCATCTATAAAATGGGAAAAATAAAAATGCTGATATATTTTACTGCGCTGCTGTGAGGAAAAATGTATAAAATTATTGCTAAGCAGTTTATAAACCATAAAATGCAGTATGAACATTAAATTAATAGTATTTGTACTAATTCAGATTCAACACCCTCTGCATTAAATATGTCTTTTTGCCTATTGAAGCATACACAAAACCAAGCTGAGGCTTTTTATTTAATTTTTAACGATGTCTTCAAAATTCTGCAAAGCTTCATCACAGAAGCTGTTAAAAAACCTTTCCAATGGCTCACTGCTACCACGTCTAAGACAAAGTTTTTGGCTGTTCACATCCCCAACCTCATTGTTAAAAGTCGTCTCCCAAAGGGATTTATGTCTTTCCCTTGCACTGACCTAGTAGCTACAAAGGGAAGATGAGTTTGAATTTTTTTTTTAATCAGGTAGAAATTATTAACATGCTCCAAGCTTTGCTTTATTTTAAATTATAGATTGAGATAAGGAAGTAATGTTAAACTGGGTGGGTATGTCGGGCCTCTGTACATTGCAAATCAAAATGATTTGCAGTGCAAACCTTCCGTGCTGGGACAGCAGTTCGGCCATGAATCAGCAAGGTCTCAGGGCCATCTTGCTGCTCAAATGCTATGGGCTCTAGAGATAAATCAAGCTTCTGTTTCTCAGCTCAAATGCAGAAACACCATTCAAGGGCACAAGACAGACCTGAGCAACATAGAACATTGTTCCTTTCTTCTTATTATTCTTCCATTTAATAGAATTTTTATATAGAAGACCTACTCGTATAAAACCTGTAATCCACTCAGCACATTCTTAACACCATCAATGTCCCTTTGACACTCAGGGATAAAACAAATCAGATGTTTCTCTACTCACTACCTTTTACAGAGGCCATTAATATAAAAATACCTCTTCTTCCTCTACTATGAAATGATAAATCGCTGGCTGGAGATGTTTGAAATATGGCCAAATTTCCCCCTCTGTATCTTGTGTCACCAGCAATAATAAACAGAGATTAATCTTTGGTCGTGAACTATATTTATGGCTTTCTTGTCATCAGGAGGTAAGTATTTTCTTATATCAGGTTTAAGGCTCTAATATTTATGCTGGGAACATGTGTGCTAGGAAAAATGTACCTATGTTCAAAGGAAACTCATCCTCACATTTTCTTTCACTTAACTACTCATGGAGTTTGGTATTTCCATCTGAACCTCTCTCTTTCTTTGCCTTAGAACTCACCCGGAGTGTTCTTTAAATAAGGAATCTTGGATTTATCCCAGTAAATTCCTCATTTTGGTGCTAACAGTGTCCTTGTGCAATAGGAAACATAATAGAAAAATGGGATATGGTTAAAATGTAAACTGATCCCAGTTAAAGCTCACCAGTGGTCAAAAGAAAACACACTGAAGCTGCTCCTTCCCGCTCCTAAACCCACCCGAGGGGGGTAGAGGGTCAAAGTTTTCCTAAAAGAACTCAAATAAAGGCAGAGCACCAGAATGTACAGCCAAATGAAGGCAGATAAAGGCTTTGAGGCAAGAGGAATGAGACCAATAAGGGTGCAATTCTCCTTCAATTCAGTTTAACTAGTATCTGTCCAGTGTCTGCTAGGTGCCAGGCACAGAAGAATGTGTTTGGGATACACTAGTCAATACTGACAAAAATCGCCACCCTCATGCAGCTTACCCTCCAGGGGAGGGAGACAAACTCTAAATAGGAGTGAATTATGTAATTTATCAGAAGGCGGCAAATATTATGGAGGGAAATCAGGGAGGGGAACAAGGACCTGTGGGGAAGACTGGATTTTCAGGAGGGTGGTCAGTGAAGGATGGAGAAGGTGGCTTTATTTTTTTGAGACAATATCTTGCTCTGTTGTCTGGGCAGGAGCACAGTGGTGTCATGATAGCTCACAGCAACTTCAAACTCTTGGGTTCAAGCAATCCTTCTTGTGCTTGAGTCTCAGCTTCTTGAGGAGCTGGGACTAGAGGTGCACCTATCACACTGGCCTCATTTTTGTATTTTTGTTGCAGGGATGAGGTCTTGGTCTTGCTCTTGTTCAAGTTGGTCTCAAACTCCCGACTTCAAGAGATCCTCCTGCCTTGGCTTCCCAAAGTGCTGAGATTATAGGTGTGAGACACTGTGCCTGGCCAGAAGGTGACAAAAAATTCAAGGAAGTGAGCAAGTAAGTCACATGGATTTGTGGGGGAAGGGTGTCTCAGAGAGAGGAAATAGCAAATGCAAAGGTCCTGAGGCAGAACACAACATCTGTGCCTGCATAGCTCTAAGGAGGTCAGACTGGCTGGAGTAGAGCAGAACAAGGGAGAGAGGAACCAGAAGGGAAATCATCTTTGGCTAACTCTGCGTGAAACAGGAAGTCACTGAAGGTTTTAAGTCAAAATGTTTCAAGGAGCAAATCACCTGACTTACACTTTATTGAAATAGACTATAGGGGGCAAAGGTGGAAGCAAAGAGATCAATGAACTGAATTAAGATATTCCAGATCTCTTGCATAGCTTTAATAAATTTGAGCTAGACATTAATGATGGACAAGAGGTTAAAATTAAATGCCAACACACTGCAGTTAAGAAAGAATTCATAAAAAAATCAATTAATTTCCACAGCTTTAAATGGCAAGCTTAAATATGTTTTTTAACTGAGGTTATACACATATGATAAAAAAAACTCAAGTTGTGGGAATTTCGAGTATCTCTTGCTAAGGAATAGATTAGAAATTTCCCTTCTTAACATTGTGTTGTGGAATTAAGCAAGGGCCTGTAATGATGCTGAGACAGTCTTCCTAGGTATCTTTCTGTCTGTTGCTTCTTGGTAGTTGGAAGTTGGAGAAACTTTAACAGTTAAGAAGAAAACATACTTGTATAACCAAGAAGAATGATGGAACCTATAGTTTAGATTAATCGTTAAGTATTTTTATTTTCAAACTTAAAACGTGAATGATGGGAACACACCAAAGGTTGGGTCTACTCTAAGGAATAAAGAAAATGGAAAAGCAAAGGCATCAATGAAAGATGAATTCAGACTTATATTCAACCTTACTGGCAGTTGTAATGGTTAGGCTACAAAACAGAGCTCTTCTCCATCATCTTTTGAGCTCTTCAGCTTTTACAAATTAGGGCCTAAAAATTGTCAAAATTCACAGAGTGCCCATTCAGAGACTCACTTTCCTCTCTCAAGTAGGTTACTACCCTTACCTGGGGAAATTTATAATGAATTATGGTTAGGCAGCTAATTAAAAAGGGAATTATCAACTATATTAAAAATTGCCAGAAAGATGTGCATTGATTCATTCTTTAATTTTGGAAATCTACCTTTCCCTTAAAAAAAATTTCCTCACTGGGAAATTCCATGTGTAACATGTACTTTTTCTCCTTTCTTCTTAAATTGATTTTATTGAAGTGAGTCTCAGATTTCTATTTATTGAGTTAATGGAGGTGGTTCAAGCTTTCTCTATCAGAAAAAGTATCTAACATCATAGTTTTTCTTTACAACAAGAACAAAAAGCCATGACATCAAACCCAAAACAATGTAAGATCCCTAGAATTACATTTCAGTCAAAGGAATGATAATGATGAAAATAATAACTAACTGCTACCATTTTTCCTTGCTAATATATGCCAATGCTTTACATCTCATTTAGTTCTTCCAAGAACTCCATGAGGTAGTTTTACATCCATTAAGCAGGATAAGGGAACAGAGCTCAGAAAAGTCGAGTGCACTATTGAAGGTCACACAGCTTGAGGATTATAAAGCTAAAATGCAAACTCAGCTCAGTTTGACCTCAAAACTTCTTAAGTTAAGCAAGATTTTTCCCTCCTTAAAAGAGTTTAGCATTAAGTTAAAACTATTTTGTTGCATTCAATTGGTTTTGAAATTGATCATCTTAATGTACGATAGAGTCAGCTAATCAAGAGCTTATATTCTCTTAGCTATTTGCCCAAACATCAGTTTCTTTTATAAAATGTGAGCATCAAGAGACCTCTGATGCATTATTAACATCAGATGTTAAAAAATAACAGTCACTTGGTACTTTAAGTTACTTTTTATGTCTTCTCTTATTTTCATCTAATTACTGAGAAGATACAAATTAAATGATGGCCAATGAACTTTGGTACAATCCTACCCAGGGGCCTGCTAGACTAGTCAGGTATTAAGTGGGTCAGTCTGCTTCTAAAGGCACCTGTACGTGGCCACTCCAAGTAAAAGACTCAGCAGACAGGCATGACTAACTGTGCTGGGGTGGGCTTACTGACTTAACAGCGCTTAATGCTGACTCCATGGATCCACCATTTGGATTCCTTCTCAAATACATAATGACAACAATAACACCATTAACTACACTAATAATTTTGAGGGCCTATGTACTCATTACACATACTACTTCACTCTGCCCCATGGGTTTCTCATCCTTGAGATTATTGACTTTTGGGGCCAGATGATTGTTATCGTAGGAGACTATTGTGTGCAACTAAGGATGCTTACTTAAAGCATCCTTGGCCTTTACTCATGAGGCACCTGTAGGACACTCACCCATTCCAATTGTGTCAGCCAAAACTATCTCCAGTCATTACCAAATGTTTTCTGTTGGGCAAAATCACTCCCTTTGGAAAACCTGTTTTATTTTCTCAACAACTGGAGGAGGTCAAGATTATTAGACTAATATCACCGATGAGGACACTGTGGCTCTCAGAGGTTTAAGTAAAATGCATAGGGTCTCACAGACAGTAAGTTACAGAGCTCCAATGCAGGCAGACTGCCTCACTTTTGAACACTCACCCTGTGGTTGAAATTCATGTGTAAATTTTATCTGCCTTCGTTCTCCTCCTTCCCTTTCACCCTTTATCTCCTCAAGGGATGCAATAGTGGGAGAGGAAGGGGTGCACATGATATACTGCACAAAACTTTTTTATTGTATCCTGGTCTTTTATTTGACTGATTAATTCCATTTTAATTGGAATTCTAGAAACTAATGAAAAAAAATTACAAGTGTTGTATGGTCTATTCTTAGTGCTCTTGAATCTGTCTGATTTAATTCTAACCAATTAACATGCTATTATGGAGGAATATTATGTTGAGAATCAATATCATACTAAACACTAATATTTTATTCAGTATTAAAAATTTATACAAACGGTAATACAAGTGCTTTATCCCTCTTTCTCTAAATGAGAAGAAATGCTTCCTTAGGGCAATTCCAGGGAAGATGATATCTTCTTAGGAGATGATTGTTATTACGTTTTACACAGATCATTGCTTAAATGAATCAATAAGATTTAATTGAATGAAATTTGTTTATTTTATTATAAGATGTATGAGTTTTTAGGGTATCAAAAATTGTTTTTCTTCATTTTATACCTATAGTATAATTCCTATTTAAGAGGATAACAAAAGTAAATTATTGTCCAATATTATAATGTAAAAAGAACAAAGTAACTGTTAACCTTATTCTGATTTTATGATATGATTTCTTTTCTTTTTTTATTTCCTCACTGCTAGTCAGTATGGGAAATATCATTTGTTTTTTTTTCTCTTTTTTTCCCATTTCTTTACCTTTTTTTTAATAATCTTAGGCTGGAATCCTAACCTAAATGTATTCAGATTCTGCATTTTATGTCTTACTTACAAAGAGGAATATATCTAGATATATTCTGATACACATAGATAAATTCAAACCTAGATAAACATCTGATAACCACCTAAACATAGTTTAGTGAGGCATGATTTCAAATCTATTTTCTCAATTGTGCCTCTGGGTATGTTCCCAGTGTCTGGCCTAACCATGCTCATTGATTTTAGATCCTTCGACCCACTACAGAGACCCTGTGGAACTTTTTGGACCCTTCCTCCTCCTGGCCTGTCCCTCTGTTTTTTCTCTCCTAAGGTCAGTACCTTTTTCTTTTTCTTTCTTTCTTTTTTTTTTTTTTTTTGAGGCAGAGCCTCAAGCTGTCACCTTGGATAGAATCACCCTCACAGCAACCTCCAATTCCTGGGCTCAAGTGAGTCTCATGCCTCTGCCTCCCAAGTAGCTGGGACTACAGGCGCCAGTCACAACGCCTGGCCATTTTTTGGTTGTAGCCGTCATTGTCGTTTGGTGGGCCCCGGGCTGGATTCGAACCCGCCAACTCAGGTGTACGTGGCTGGTGCCTTAGCCCGTTGAGCCACAGGCGCCGAGCCAGTCAGTACCTTTTTCATGTTTCCAATCCAGGGTAGCACTAAAAGATTTCCGTAGTGTGGAGATATTTACAATTTTTTAACAATTGATGTATTTTAATTCCCAACTTCTTGGTCAAGTATTTGAAAACTACCTGAAAATTATACCATTTAAAAAAATATCCCTAACTTGGGCAGTGCCTGTGGCTCAGTGGATAGGGCGCTGGCCTCGTATACAAGAAGGCTGCAAGTTCGAACCCGGCCCCGGCCAAACTGCAACAAAAAAATAGCCAGGCATTGTGGTGGGTGCCTGTAGTCTCAGCTACTCGGGAGGCTGAGGAAAGAGAATCGCCTAAGCCCAGGAGTTGGAGGTTGCTGCAAGCTGTGACACCACGGCACTCTACTGAGGGCCACAAAGCGAGACTCTGTCTCCTAAAAAAAAAAAAAAAAATCCCTAGCTTTGTGAATTATTGTACTCTGTTCCTCAGTATTAGCATTGGAAAAGTTTTGCTCCACATTTTTGCACCATTTGGTTTGGCAGAGATCAATAAGTTAATATGCACACAGCTTTAAAAGGTTGCTTGTAATTCTAAAGGCATATTAGAAGTTAAAATTGACACACATAACCAAACCAAAAAAAAAAAATCATCACATAAATTTAGCTAACTGAAACATTAGAGATTGGAGGTACGTTCAGCATAATAATCACCATTACAAATAGGGAAATTTAAACTAAAAAAATAACATTTAATAGGTTGACTTTTCTAAAATATTGATGGGATTTCATTAATAACTATTTTACGCATATGGCTATTCTGAACATTCCTTTAAAAATGAAAGACTAATGCCTTAATGAGAAGTATTATTAAGTAAACATATTTGGATCTGGCTTATGAAAACTAGGACTTGAGAATTTGAAATGTGTATATAAAATGCAAATAGATTTAATTAACTGAAAACCCATAAGACAGAATTTCCTCAAATAAGCAATTACTTTGGGGACTAATAGTGTAAATAGGATCCTGATTCATTAGCACAAATACCTATATGAGAGAAGGATCAGCAAATTTTATTCTTTAAGTTATTTATGCATACATGGTAATATCTCATTCATTTGGGGCTTCAATACATTTAAAATCTTTGATAATTTGTTTATGAGCTAGATTGAAGTTTACCTTTGCTTTTCAAATACTTTATTTATAGGTAGATAATATATGGCTTTTTAAACATTTATTTTCAGTCTTATGTACACTTTTTAGACACAGAATAAACAATTTTCCAGGAACCTCAGGCACTTTACAAGCTCCTACATACATCCAATCTATATGCTAATAACAAAATGTTCATATGATTTATTATAACAGGTCTCTGTAAGAACTTCTATTTTGTAAATGTTTTGTTGAAGTTACTATATGTAGTTAAAGGTAATAAAAGCCACGTTTGTTTAAAAGTTATAACTCAGCTTTCCCACAAATTCAGATATGCCCACCACTTACCTTAATTCACTGGAATCAATGAAATTTTACCGATATTTATAGCCATACATAGAAAGAGTTTTTCTTTTAAACATGCATTAGGCCATAAAGAAAAATAAAAAACATCATAGAGTGAAAATAATTAACAATGTTATGGGTGGATAAAGGAGAGTAGTTTGTCCATTTCAAGTCATTTTAAATCCTTTAGGCACAATACCCTGGGGAAGAAATTTGATAATGTGGTCCTTTCTTCAGAAGTTGATTTTGGTCCCATGGGATGAGTCTGGGTGTAATCACGTGCAGAGTGATAATAAGATTTTCTAATTAAAGACAGTCAATGCCCAGGCCAAAAGAGGTGGATGTTTCAAGCCGGGGCATGTGGGAAGAAGAAATAGCAATCTGGCCACTTCTAAATCTTCCTTGTCTGTGGCCATGACTTTTCAGAGCCCACATGTCAATTTTCTGCACAAAATGCTACTCACTAAAGAATTTTAAGTGTGTATAAAATGGGTAAAAGAGTTATGTTATTTTAATGATCAAAATTCATATGTAGATCCAAATGACTCCAATTCTAAACTAGATAAAGCATATCCAAGTAGAATTTATAAAATCCACAACTGAACTAAAAACATGGACTATTTCTATTTTTTATGAAACATTCTGGAGACAAACCAGAATAGTATTCATAAGTCATGCCGTCTTCACATAAGAATCATTTCCATTGCTTTGTTAAATATTGTAAGAAAATTATAAAGAGAGGAAAGCCAATTTGGTTACCCAAATTAGTGACTACTCACCATTCCAAGGGTGAAGGTAAGCTTCAATTCCATTTTCATGACTTAATCAAGAATGCTTGGCAAAGAGACCTCTTTTCATGTGCTTCTTGATTGTTATAAAATCTAGAAAATAAAAGCATGAAACAGGTCATTACCAAGAAGAAAACTACTCAAACAATATTAGTTTCTTAGGTCAGTGATTATTTCTCATCAGAATGAGAGCTAACCCAGCCTATGGCAAGCCATGTCCAAGTCTCCCACTTGTGTATAGAAGTTAGAGCAAGGAAGGCTGAAATGACTATGGCTCTTGGAGACAGAACACCTTGAATGTCACTCATAGGCTTTGTCCGAGTAAACTTGAAGTCTTTAACTTCACCAACACTCAGTTCCTCATTTCTCAGAAGTAATAATGCCAGTTGTTCAATGGGACTGTTCTGATGATCAAATGAAATAATGTGTGGAAAGATATTTAGTTAACAGGAAAAGTATTTATTTATGCCCTGACTCTTTACCTTAAGGAGTTGAGGAGGCTTCCTAAAAAATTAATTAAATATAAATAAAAATAAGAAAATAGAGTTAAGAATAAAAAAGAAGGAGATATATACAGAGGATACCCCAAAATGTATATACATTTTAAGAAAAAAACTGTATTAATATTATAATACTCAATATACACAGATAACAGAAGATGAATACAAGTCACATTGGAGTGCCTCCTATAATTGCAGAAATCAAATATGACATGAGTATTATAATTTTAATACAGCTTTTTCCTTTCTTAAAATGTGTATACTTTTTTTGACACCCTCTGTATGCATGTACATACCTATATTGGTCAACATAGTTGAAGTGATTAAAGTTATACTTTGCTTTGCTTTTCTTGGTTATTCAGGGGAAAACAAAACAAAATTTCTTTTGCAACTCTTATTCTTAGGCAAAAATACATTGTTTTCTCCAAAGAGACCAGATATGTTACCCTCCTGATATAAAATTCATAAAGAAATTTTTCACGTAAAACCTACATGGAGACATTGAGATAAATAGACTACAGGGAGCAGGACTAACTACAATCTAGTATGAAAATTGCAGGGCAAAACAGTACTTTTGCTTTGGAGGTAGTTATTATTTCTATAAAAACTACATTATTCCTAGAGACCAACCTCAAGCTTGGATCAGGAAAATCCTAAATATTGTATATAAACCCAATAACTCCCAATTAGTAAATCAGCTGGCTTTCCTCTCCTTCTCCCTTTCTGTGCGTCCCTAAAACACAGGAGCTTCTTCACGTCTGTGGCTTTCTTCAGACCAGTTGCTGCTCATTATTGACAGGGACTGAGCTGCAAAGGTGAATTGTGGACCGGATGTGAGACAGCCCTGACAGCTGCACGGCGCATTTCCTGGGGCCTTTCTATGGGCAAAGGAAGAGGGAGGGAAAAGTTGGCAGTGAGTGAATTTATCAGTGAGACAAATATCGGCTTGAGGCCTCTTCCTTGAAATCTACATCTTTTTCTTGGCTTCCATGAAACGTCACTTGTCAGGAAACTCCCCTGAAATTTTCTCTTCCGCCTTGCCTTCAACATGGGCCTTCCACAAGGTTCTACACTTGGCGGCAATTTCATTCACACCCATAGCTTAAATTGTACCTTTGTGCTATCCTTCTGGTCTAGATCATCATACTCTTCCTGAATTTACTTGTCTTTTCATATCGAAAATGAGCAGTATCCCTGCTCTCCCTGGCTCAATGCTTGGGGTCATCCTCATTCTCCCACTCTCTGCAACACTCACATCCAACTGATTATGGCCACTCTGCACACAAAAGACTCCTACTTCCCATTTGCATGTTCAAGGCCAGCCTCACAGCTCAGAAACTCATCCACCATCTCCCATTCAGGCAACTTCCCATCTAAAGTCCTCCTGCTTCTAATCTCCATTATTTCCCAGCTTTCCTGGTGATCTTGGTCTTTTTTCCTGAAACTCATCCTTTTTTCTTTGTTTGAAAATTTCTAAAAGGTCTCTAATATATCCCTGGAAGATCAAGTTCAAATCTTTTCAGCAAAGCTTTCCATGATCTGAGGTCAATACATTTGCTACTTTCCACATAACCTCTCTAGTCATACTAAACCATTTCCCTTTACTCACCATCACCACCAAAGTGTTTCCTGCTCCCCAGACCTTGATTAGTAGCTCTGAGATCAATACATTTGCCACTTTCCACATTACCTCTCTAGTCATACTAAACCATTTCTCTTTACTCACCACCACCAAAGTGTTTCCTGCTCCCCAGACCTTGATTAGTAGCTTTCTGCTGACTGACATACGCATCTTTTTAACACCCAGTTTACATAGCATCACTCTCAGGGATTTTCTTGAATCCTTGAGTAAGAATTCATTATACTTTCCTGTAAAACCAAAGATCCTTACCTTCCCTTCACTATGAAAATCACATTTCTAGTACCCTGGATTTATTTTGGAGAGATGTCCATCCAGCAGCACCTTTGCCTCGGGGAAGTTTATAATCTAGCTAGGGAATCCCCACTTTATTCACATATCAAACTTCCATGGGATAATATTCAATGCTTAAGTATGGTCGGTGTTCTATAAATAATAGGAGATTAGATCATTTTTAAAAGTCAAATAGCACCAGGAAAGGCTCTGAACACTGGGCTAAGAAAACCTGTTAGAAAATATTTTCTGAGTAATAAGGGACAATAGTGAGGCTGTCCAAATTTGGAAGACAAAAAAAGAATGAAAGAAGAGAGAAATAAAAAAGTACAGGTGGACAGGTTATTTGTCTCCTTTTTTATTTCTTAACACAAATTTGTTTGACTATTTTATAAAAATCAAGCAAGTATTCTCAACTGAGGACAAATGTTGCATTTGATTTAATGATTCAGATCATGCAATGCATTTGAGATTATCACATGACTATATATTATGACATAAGTATATCTTATGGTAGCTCTTGCATAAGGGATGGCAAATGTCTTTGTAATGCCTATCCTAACATCTGCTACATATAAGGTGGCTTAGAATATGTTCAATTAATAAATGTTAACTCAAACACTTATCTCTTTACAACTGCCCCCTAATCTCTCACTTCCTCTTCATGGCCAAACTATTGCAAATAATCACCAATGCTTGCCTTTCTTCTAATCTCTCCCAGTGGCACTCTCCATGTGACCTGTGCTTTATCACTTCATCCACTGTGCTGAGATAGGGTCTTCCTCTCTGTATCTCCTCGGGGTGGGTTCACACTTCTTTATTGAAGCAGGACTAGGGAGGGAAACTGAGGCTGGAGCTCACTATACAGGAGTCACCAAACACACACTCTGCTGTGATGACTCAGGCTCTTTCCTTCACACAGTAATGCCAGCTAGTGGGACAGGTGAGCCAGAACTGCTCTGTTGACACTAGGTGTATGCATTTATTCTGGCTGCAAGAGCACTGTTGATTGGAGGAACTGGCAAGGCTGTGCTCATAAATTCCCTGATGGTATTTTTTGAAGACATGTAATGAACTATGAACATGTAAAATATCTCACAGAGGCAGGATCACAGACAGAATCCAGTTACAATTGTTTCATATACATATCATTCAGCAATTTCTCTTTAATTCAAAACCAATTATCTCCTGATCAATGTTCTCGATCCTTACTCAACAAATAAACATTTCTTGGTCTTCTTCATTCAAACCAGCTGTCTGACTGCTCATACCTTCCTGAACCCCTTGCTCCTCTGCCTTCCATGACTCAGGAATCCCTGGGTTTCCTTCTGTTTCTTCCTTCTTCTTCACTTTTGGGCCATTATGGGTTTGATTTTGTCAAGACTTTGGCCCCATATTCTTTTCTTACACTTTCTTCACAACTCTCTCTAAGCAATCACATCCATCAGACCTATGAATGCAAAGACGAGCCACAGTTTATATCTCAACATCAGTCCTCTTTGACAAGCTTCACACCCTTTGTCCCATGTCCGCTTGCTTTATCCTGTGATGTCCCAAGACATCTCAAACTTGACATGTCCAACACCGAATGTAGCATCTGTCTCCACAAACATGCCCCTCTTCTAGTGCTCCCTGACACTCAGCCTTGCGCTCTGTGGAAGTACTGCAGAAGATGGCCTGTCACTTTGACTTGCTATACATATCTTGAACGCATTCATTTTTTAGAAATCACCAGCACCTCATCCTTCCTCCCCTAGGCTCAGTCACTACTGTCTCTCTGCTGCAATGGCCAACTGGTTTACATAACTCTTCCAACCTATACTCCTCATTGTACCCAGAAATATTATTTTTCAGAATATAACACTGATGCCATAAATGACTATATATCCCACCAAAAACAAAAACAAAAATCCCCACCTTTCTCACTAGTCCTAGGAAAAAGGCATATTTCTTGATATTATCAGAAAGGCTTTCATGGTGATGGCCTCTGATTACATCCCCAGACTCAAGAAGTTCATCTTTTCTCCGGGTGCTCCATCCACCATGGCCTTCCTGCAATCTCTGACACTGCCTCTCTCCTGCTAGAGGGTTTTCCCAAGTATCCTGCTGTCTGACTGTGGCCAGTTGACACCTGTGCTTCATGTAGATCTCATTTTCCAGAACCTTGTGTCTGTCCTTTATAGCACAGTTCCCATTTCCAATGTATTTATTTATTTCTGTATATCTTCCCCACAATGCCACAGGCTGAATGCAGGCAGGTAATATCTGATGCAATTTATTGCCTCCTAACAGTGTCTGGCACATAGTATGTCACCAAAAAAGACAAATTGATTGAAAGTTGGAGTGTTTGAAATGAGCACAAAAAATAAACTCTGATATAAGTTCAGTGAGCAAAACGCACCCATAGTTTAGAGTCTTAAAATCCTAAAGATAAGTGCAGGGTTGGGATCGGTCACAGGAGCATGGAGAGTTTTGAATGAACTTATGAAATTAAAGTAGGAAGGGTTCCTTTCTCTTTCAGATTCAGTAATGGGTGGATGGGAATGATAGGAATTTTTAAAGGGAAAATTTCACCTGGGCAGAAACAATTGGTTTTACCATCTAAGAAACAATACTATGATATGAAGATAGTATTTTTCCAACTCTATTCTTGCCATTTTTGCCACTGTATATATTGAGCAAAAGCCACTGAGAAGGGAGGAAGTGAGACCCTGGGCCAGAGACACACTGGGGAGGCAAAGGTGAGAAAAAATTCCAAAAATGTTTACATCTCTGGGGTGTGGATGTTTTGCCGGGTATGCCTTTTTATTCTGTAGCTTCTAAAATCCATGTCATCAAATGCAATATACTTGTCTCTGTTTCCATATGGGGACAGAATTCTAGCAACTGTATCAGGATCTCGATAAATAGGCAAAACGAAAATGTTGCACAAGTTGTTTTCCCTCAGTTACATTCTGAATACAGTACTCCATCCCCCCAAATCATAAAACACAAATTTTTGTAAATTAGAATAGTATCAGTTTTGAATGTACTCTGGCAATTTTGAGAGTAAAAACATTCCACATTGAAATAAGAATTGATTTCGATTTAACTCAAAGGAGAAGAAACACATTCCATTTAAGAATGACAAATAAAGCTGTCAATGTGATCCATTTATAGCCCCTCAGAGAATGCCACAAATCCACATAATGTTCTGAGAAGCCACTTATTGTATTTGCTCTTTCAAAGAGAGAAGGCTTAGAAGTCCCGGGATGTACTCCTACCCAAGGGAAGGAAGGTTAGCTGGAATAACTCGCGTTAGTCAACATCCTAGCATGCCTCTTTAAGGGGAGAATGAAAGCTTCAGGTGTTTCATTAAAGGTACGTAACAATGGAAGGGTGGCCTGGTGGAGAGGGAATGAGGCAGAAATAGGGGCTGTCAGCAAATGAGAAGCCCAGTTGTCTTCATCACTCCCTTAACCTTCCCCGACCCCTGCCTGGTTTAATGAGATCTTTTTCCAAAGGTCCACTGCTGACAAATCTTAGGGTAAGCCATAAAATCTTAATTATAAACAGCCAAAGTCTAGTAATTTTTGAGCACTTTTAAATGGGTTACTTTAGGCTCAAGTACAAAGGCACATGCCAAAAACAAAACACTAGAAATATCTCCTTATTCCTTATTCTTATACGCAAGCCTCCTTCTTTTAAGAAATACTATTCTATTAAATATATATGCATATATTCATGTATAAGTATACATAAAATATGACCCTCTGCAAGGCATAACTGATTTTCTTGCTCCTTTGCATTGGCTGATAAAAAACTGAGAATATAATTTGTTACTATCTTCTAGCAAAAGTGTTGAATTTCATGGCATAAATTCTGAGTATGAATCTCTCTCCTGGCCTAAAAATCTTATGTTCTTAGCCTTATAGTTTTTTCTTTGACTCATTTTTTTCTTGCCTATTTGGGCTATATTTTATATTGCTGTATAGTAAAATATAGTATATATTTTTATTAGCCTTTCTCTGTAAGCCTTGAATCCTTTCCAGCATATAAATAAAATAAAACATATAACTTTTATAGATATTCTTTTTTTTTTCTTATGGAGGGTTGCAAAATTTTCCAAAGGCAACATGTAATTGATTGCTATAAAAGTATTAAGATACTGGTATTCAGAACAATTAATTTTTTGTTAATATTTAGCTCAATGGTCCAATTAGATTTTCTGAATATTTATACACACATTCTTAGAGCTGAGATTCTCAGCTTGAGATCTATGAATTCAAATTATATGCAAAAAATTGTGCATATAAATTTTTATTAAAAAAGAATTTCAAAATTTTAATTCTGAAAGATGAACATGACCCCCCAAATTAAAAATTATTGCTTTGCCGTAGGATAACTCTAAAAGGCTACATCTTGGTCTTCATTCATTCAATGAATTGGCACAGTATTTGTTGAGGACCTTTTGTGTGCTTGGCACTATTACAGATACTGGGAAGACATCACTAAATATGTAGGCTTGACCTCTGACCTTTGGGTGCTGCGAATCCAGTGGGGATGAGGGCAGACTATAAAAAATTATGAAATAATCAGTTGGTAACATGCCATAATAAATCAAACAAAGTGACACAATAGAAGGTGAGTGTGATTTGGTGGTTAGGGAAGAACTCTCTGAGGAGGTGACATCTTAGCTGGGCCAGGCAACATCTGAGGGAACAACATTCCAAAGAGAGGCAATAACTAATGCAAAGACCCGAGGGAACACACAGGCTTGTTAAAACGCACACTTCTTCCAAACAATGTAAATGGTAGATCTCCAAATTCATATTTTCAACACTTCAGTCTTGAAATATCTGCATGATCTTTTCCCTTTTTTCATTTTTTTTAAGTTTGATTTTTGAATGTGAGAGAAAGATACTAAAGAAAAAATGCAATGCACTTTATTATATATTGAATTCATCCAATCTATCTTTGAGTCTACTATCATTAACACACTGTGGGAGACATTCCCAAGAGGCTTAGTATAGACCAAATAAAAAATAACTGCCATCCATGTAACCATAATGTATCTTGAGCCAATCCCACATTGTTCTGTATCATAGGTTTATGATCCAAGTAAATTTTAGGTTCCAGATGCTTTAATGCACAGTTTGAAACCCAAAGCTCTTTAGAAAGGCACCAATCATCCTGTTAAAGTTGAAAATGGATGAGTAGGAAAAAGGAACATGTCATGAAAATAGGGGCTAAAAATTCTTTGAACTAAGAACGTTGTACTCTATGGCTTACAAAATACTATTAACAGCCCTGCCTGCATATAAATCAACAAATTAAGATGTAACTAAAGATCATAAAAAGCTTCCATATTCTTCATTTCTCTCCTGAATGAAATTCTGTACTAGTACATTAAAGAAATAATATCCCAACAGGCTGATTATGATAGTGAGGTCACAGAAATCTGTGCTGGGAAATTCTTAGTTGCTGGGAAGTACTTACTGTGTACCAGACCCCTCAATGAGGGAGGGACTATTATTAATTCTGTTTTATTAATAGAGAGACACTGAAGTTTGGGAAAGCAAAGTGAGTGGCTTGAGTCACAAAGATAGATGGAGGATCCACCAGAGTTTGGAACCTAAGCAGTTTTACTTCAAAACACCCAAGGGGCCACCTCCAGCTCTTTGACTTCAAGGAAGCCTAGCTGCTTGGTGAATTACCTCTGATACACTTATTGTCTCTTGCTGTTCTAAAAGGCTGTGGGAAACAACTATCATGTGTTCATTAATTTCAATATTAACCAAAGAAAGATTGCCAATTTGCTATTATGAATAACATATACAATTAAAGAAAACGTTTTCCTGGCTTTTGATCACAGTAAATTATTTGAATTACCCATAATATTCACTCATAGGAGAAATAATGAAGGATTGAATACGCTTATTTTAAAATTCTCTTAAAAGTACAAACATTATTTTGCTCCCTTGTTTCTGCCCTCATTGCCTTTGTTAATGAAATTTCAACTTGGAAAAGGGAGATCTCAAAGCTAGATCCAAATCTAGAAACCAAATAATTTTCCTCTTTTTTTCACTTCCCCAGAATGTTTCATGCAGGTTGCTGGGAGACTAATCTCTTTGGAATAATAGTAGGGAATGCAGTAGCATATCATAATACTTAGGTAACATTAATTGAATATTTATGCCACATCACACACTGTGCAAAACACTGTACAACTTCATGTTATCCCCACAACAATCCCATCGGTAGTTTCTATTATTATTCCCAATTCACGACTCAGGACATAAGGACTCACAGAAGTTGCCCACAAATCAAAGGCCTTCCAGCTGGTAAGTGAAAGATCTTGCAGCAGGCCGGATGACTCTTGAGCTTAGGCTCCCTGTGATGTTCCCAGACTATTTCCCTCTGTTTGATCATCTTCTCTCCCCTAACTGACACATCAGTGAAGGCACTCTATTTCCCGATGTGGTCAGTTTCAATTCTTTAGAATTTAAGGCTTTCTATCTAGAATTTTTTTTTTTTAATCTGCCCAACCTAATTTCTCAGTAGTCTGCCCAGGAGTATAGGGAACTGACACCTCTCTAAGCTCAGACGTTTCCCCATCCACACTCCAGTTAAATTCTTCTGCTGTTAAAGGCCCAGTTCAAATCTACTTTTTCAAGTCACCTTGCAAACCTCCCCCACCCAGAATAAGTAACCTGAAGAACCTGCCTCTGCTGTTTAACCATTGCAGATGACCCTGCTGTCCCCAAGAGCTTCAGCAGCCTGGAGCCCATGGAGAGGTAGAACAGATCTGTTGCAATGCAGCCCTGGGCATTTTTCTCAGGAGCATGTCCAAAGCTTTTATTAGTTTCTTAATGCTTAACAACCACCCAGCATTAATGCCTTAAAAGCAAGTGTTCCCTCAGCCGGATTTAGCAAATAAAAATATTATTTGGGACATATATAAGTCTCATATATAAGGATATGGAACATATTCCTACTAAAACATGACTTCCTGTGTATCTGAAATTAAAATTTAAGCAGGCATACTGTACTTGATCTACATACCTGTCCTGAATGTAAGCATCTAGAGAGCAATGGACTTTATTATTTCTTCATAACTTAACACTCAACACTTATCGGTAGTTACTGATTTATTTTTGTGGTTTAGCAGAAACATTTTTGAACACTCTTGATTTGCAGCCAATATCAAATCCAATAGCTATGTCACAATTATATATATGGCTTTTGCTACAAGGAAACATGCCCATTATATCTAGCAAACCAATTTTGATCATCTCTGCTATTTACCGGATTCAGATTGAACTCCTCCCCAGATATCATTGTTTCAAAAAAAAAAAATGCTCTCAGAAGGAATCTGGGAAAATTAAAAACATACAAAAATTATTACTGGACCTCAAAGTGAGATCTTCAGACCATTTGATTGAAAAAAATCACTAACAGTACTGTTAGAAAATGCAGTTGTCTGGGTGCAATTTCAGACCTATTAATTCATAACTGTGCAGAAGGGCTCCAAGCAATCTGTGATTTTAAAAGCCTTTCAGCTGATTCTTATGTCCTCTAAAGTTTAAGAACTGCTTATTTATGAGATGTAATACTCCAGCAAGAATTGCTCTCTATGCTAGAGAAGAAAAGTAATCATTTTAGTCCTTAAAGATAAGCCACCAACATTCTGGAGTTCAAAATATCAATCATCTTTTAAAAGCATCTTGAATCTATCAATCTAGTGTTAAATGCTCGGTACCGTAAATTTTCCATTTGGTGCTTCTAAGCATTTAAAGAGAATTGGTAAGCTAATGAGAGATATTAAAGGCTACTTGATGAATCATTAAGATACGAATCAAGTCACTGAAGAGGCCAGAAGAAATTTAAGAATAGACTATCCATAGCAGGATGTCTTCATGCTGCTTCAAAAGATTGGGCTGGGAAAGTAGGACTCTTGGAGTTTCTGAAGGAAAGCATCATTTTCCAAAGCTCCCTCGCCAAAGCTCATTTTCCAAAGCTCCCTAGTGTTTGCCAAGTGGTTCTCAGGATTTTTGATCTCTTGGTGAAAAGAATGTTCATTTTTAAGTCATGAAGCTTCCGTTCCACAATTTAGGGTCTGTGATTTGGGGGGGGGGCTTCAGTTTCCTCATCAATAAAACAATCTCTAGACCCAAGTTTCTGAGGTTCAGTTTTTTCTGTTCTAAAAGGTAAGGGTTGTTACTCTGTGTGGTGTGTCCATTTGGTCTCGATTACTGTACCTGGATGTCCATTCGTAATTTAGGCTCACTCCCTCAAACAGTGTAAGATCGATGAGGTTTCACTCAGGTTATTCCCAGGACAGGATGCTATATTAGCCATTCACACATGTTTTTATAAAAGATTATTATTCACTCAAATATACTTATTGACCAATAGGTATGTGCCATTTGTCCCGGTATTAGGCCCTGGAAATACCATAATGAAAAAAGTCACAGAAAGAGAGCTCTGGGCTTATGCAGCCTACATTTTGACAGGGAAGAAGATAAAAACAAAAATCATACATAAACTGAGATATAAATAAAACCACTTTAGTTTGTGATCAGTGCTGTCAGAGATCCCTAAGGGCTGAGACAGAGAATAACAGAAGGATGTCCAGGAAAAGCCTCATGGAAGAAGCGAAATTTACTTATTTCTGAAGGAAGAAAAGAAGATGAATGGGAGGTAGGGGTTATGGGATGGAGGAAAGAGCGGGGAGTGCATATTCTGGAAGCCTGTGGAAGAAGTTGCTCATGTGCTTGGCAATCAAAATCCTGGGACAGTTTCTTCTATCTCTGGGAGATAATTTAATCTAAAACTAGAAAGGAAAACAGAGGCACAGAGAGTTTCAGGGACTTATCTAAGGTCAAACTGCCAGTCAGTTAATGGGAGAACTCTTCCACGCACAACGTGAACCCTTATTAGCCAGAGATTATAGTGCACCAGGATGTGCCAGCCTGTCTGCTTCAATGTCTGGCTCCTTTGCTCTTAAGCTGCTCCTCATTGGGCAGGAGAGGTTTTTTTGAGCCTCAGTTTCCTCTTGCATGAAACGCAGATGTCTACTACATAAGGTTATTACGGGGATATAATGAGATATTGGGGCACAGTCCTGATACGTCTTAGCTGCTCGATCAATGCCAGCTCTTTATTTTTCACCTCATGCCTTTTCACCTACAGCAACCTGCTGGAAAGTCCAAAGTAGGGCAGAGGTTAAGTTACTTGGCACCGGGAAAGTTCTGGACTCCTGGGCTAGAGCCTGTTTGTCAGCTATCCATCTGAGAGTGGAGGACAAGCAAAGAAAAGGCCCTGAAGGTGTCATGGAAGGTGTCAACTTCACGGTTTTGCTCACGGTTTAATATGCTAGTGGTGTGCTAGCAGATTAAGTGCTAGACAACCTTAATAGAGTTGTCTTCAGAAAACAAAGAAAGAAAGACCACTCATATCAGTAATTGTACTTCAAACCAGCATATGAGAAATAGATTTCACCAGTAAACAGAAGAATGACACAAATTATTAAAAACTTGCTAAGAGAGAAATGTTAACACGTCACTCAGTCACCTGGGAACAAGCTAATTATCTGCAGGATGTTAAACTGATAGCTGGTGTTAAGGAAGCTTAAAAACCAAGCCTATGATAGGGGAAGAATTAATAATTTGCCCAAGTAACAATAACGATTTTCTCCATCATCTGTGAACAAAACCACAGATTGAACTTCAATCTTAAAATATCAAGAGACATATTTCACGGATTAAGGGGACAGCTACTGGCTGTCACACAAATCTGCATGTCCCTGTAGGCTTCCCCAACATGTGCAGGAATGTTTATGGTTCAGACTCACATGAACCTGGGCTGAATATTTCTTAGTTTCAGAAGTTTACTGGGTCCCTTTTCTCCCAACCATAAGGTAAATGCCGTTCTGTATACGGCTTTTGGAAATGCTGCTTACTTTATGATTCTCTGTCCGTGCTGCCTTATGGGAGAAATCTCCTTTCAAAGTTTCATAGGATGCGAATTGAACTCAATATTTTTCTCCAAACTCATTGTTTAATTGACAGGAAACATGCATCTAAATCATCTTGTATGCATGGCAGAAGCAGTTACATAAATTTAACAATGGGTGGATTATTACTATTTAGCATATTTATGGAATTTTAGATTCAGGAAGCATTTTACAAATCTTTTATTAGTTAATCCTTACACTTCTGAGTGAGTCTGACAGGTGGTAAACACCACCTTGGGTTTTAAATTGCCAATATGTGAAAACTTTCACAGGGGAAAATCTACAGCATTCCTCTTTGCTTCCAAGTGTGCCAAGGGCACAATTTTGATGCTGCTGTCTTCTCACCAGAGACAAGCCTAGAGGCCCAGGAAGCAGAGCTGGGCACACGTGAAATGCCAGTGATAAAAAGGAAATATACTGGGTCCTGTTCCAGGTCAGGAGACCTCACCAACAGCAAGATGCCATGTCAGAATTCTCCACACAGATACCTCCCAGTAATACAGCACATAAAAAGGCACAAAAAGAAGCGGTCGATTTTCCTAAAACCATACAGTGAATTTAGTTTGAAATTCTAACACTCACACCTGCTGCACTATTCGAACAAACCCAGTTGTCAATTCTCTTAAAATACATGCATATACTAAAAAAATAAAAATTCAAACTGGAATTTTGACATTATTTTATATTAAAAAATAAAAATTCAAACTGGAACTTATATTTCCATTTCTCTCTCTCTCTCTCTCTCTTTTTTTCTTCTTCTTCTTTTTTTTTTTGGAAAATTCACAAGTTTAAAACACCAAGTTCCCTTGAATACCAATTCAAACTTCTTAGGAGTTTCTCTGGCACCACAAGGTGTTGGGAGAGCAGGGCAAAGAAACCGTCCATGAATCTAAGGTGAATTCTTGACCCAAACCCTTTGACAGCCCGGGGCTTTCAGAATGAACAAACCAAGATCACTCCCGCATCACCTGAGGGCCGGACAGGAGCCGCAGATGCTACTTCCTTCCAGAAGACCCCAGTGTTGTCACGTCCAGCCCAGATTCTTATCTCCTCTGAGTGACACTGACTTTATCCCTCTAATCCTCCGGCCACCCGCCTCCGCCGTGTGTGCGCGCGCGAGCGACTATGTCCTGGGGACGGTTTGGTAGTAGGGTGCTGACAACACCCAAGGTATTCTGGAAGCAAGCACCCTATGGCACCCTGTGTTTGCTAGAGCAGCCAGGCAGCAGTCAGAAGGTCAGCATAAGGTAACCAGGTCGCCCCCTTTTAGGGGTGCAAAGCAAAAGGACGCTTCAAGCCCTTGCGCCTCAGAGTCTGGGTGGTGGAGAATGGGTAGGGAGCCCCGGTGGCCCCGCCCATCCGCCCCGCCCCGCCCCACCACGCCCACCCCGCCCCCACCACGCCCGCGCTACCTTGGGACCTGGCGGGCCCCCGGCGGCTGCTCTCGGTCCAGCCCGCGGCCCAGGCTGGCGCGCCGGCTTTGTAAAGCCGCTGGGGACAGCGGCAGGCCCCGCCCCGCCGACCCCGCCCTCTCTCAGTCGGCCACCTAGCTGCTCCCGTCCCGGCCGCCGCCCCACCTAGCTCCTGTGGCGGCCTCGCCGCCCTGCAGGGTCGGAGGGTGCGGGTCCCTCCTAATCCTCGCGGGGGCGGGACAGTCATCCGGGCGCTCCGCGCAGCTGTCGGCACTGGGCTCCTGGCCTCTCTCCCCAACCCCCGAGCGCCTGCGGCCCGGTCCGTGTCCGCGCTCGGCCCGAGGGACAGCGCAGGGGCAGGCGGGCGGCCCCACCACCCACCTTGGGACGCGCGGGGGCGCCAGGCGGGACGCGCTTTCTACCAGCGGAGGCTAAGTCTGGGGAAAGTTTCTGGCGGTGTCAAGGGTCAGCCTTTCCTTGTAGGGGCCTTCTGTAGCCCAGAAGTGGACACTCCGGCGATTCCATCCGCGGGTTCTGCTGACATCACAAACCTCACATCGCTTGGTGTCATCTCATGGAGTTTACACAAAGACTTTCCGTCATTACTGCAGCCTCTGCACTTTTGCCCTTTAAAGCCCCCAGGCTAGTGACATTTTAACGAAAGGGCTTAAGGAACTGAATTTTAAAACCAAACAATTAAATATTAGAAACGGCCACATTTGAGCAAGATCATATCTGAGTAATCCAAACCTTCCAGTGACCCAGAACGTGCACCTCCTCATCTCCAGAACTTTTGGTCTTTTCAATCTCATTTTTCTTTTCCCTGTGATGTGAAGAAGAGGTAAAAAATAAGATGCGACAAAGATCAATCTGAAGAGCTTTTAACAGCTGGTATAAAAGTTTATGGGAGGTGCAGACTGCAGTCATTGAAAATAAGATTAGAAATTTATCTGTAGACTTCAGTTTTACTGTTTCTGCCTCATCTTGAATAATGAGCTAGAGATATCTATTTTTTTAGCAGAAATAATACTTTTCTAAGAATTATTAAGTACATTAAATGTGTAATATAGTTAGGATGTCAGGTGGGGTAAAACTACTGACAGAATGAAGCCAACTAAATGAGCTGATAGTATAGGAGACCCAGTTCTCTGGCATAGTAAAATTGGTTTTGTCTTAAGAGTTTAAATAATACAAGACAGATAATATAGAATCTGTATAGTCCTAAATGCTATTAATGAAAAATTTTTTCAATATTTTTATATTCAACCATCTCAGTTACAATAAGGTGTAATTTCAAGATTGCTCAAAGCTTCCACAACCATTCATTCTATTGAAGTATTTAATGAGCTCTCAGCAAGTGGCTGGAATGAGCTTGGGGCAGGTAAGGTGAAAGCGAACCAGAACGTTAAAGCACTGCCCTCCAGGAGCTAACATTCTATTATGCGAGAGAAACTTACTAAATAGACAAGTGACTGTGAAAAGTTGTATGTAGAAGTATGGAATGCTAGCAGAGCACCCCTCCAGGTGGTTTGAGTTTTTTAGATTCTTTTTTTGTTTGTTTAAAACCTAGAATTATTTCAAGCTTGCAAAGATTTTTTTTTTTTTAATTTTGTCACCCTTTCTTTCATATTCTATATCCGAATACTTTAGGAAATTCTGGTTGCTTCAACTTGAGAAGGTATTCCAAATCCAACCTCCACCATTACCATTCTACTGCAAACTAACATTTTTTTTTTTTTTTTGGCCAGGGCTGGGTTTGAACCTGCCACCTCTGGCATATGGGGCTGGCGCCCTACTCCTTTGAGCCACAGGCGCCTCCCTGCAAACTAACATTTTTCACTTTGATTTGTAAAAAAGCCTCTAAACTCTTCCTGCTATCAGTCTTGCCTTTATGGTCACTAGCATTTATGGTGACTCTTTGGCCAATATATAATATAATATAATATAATATAATTGTATGTGGATATATATGTATATATAAATTCATGTCAATTTTCTGCTTGCAGAACCACCTAGTGGCTCTTATTGCCCTCAGAATATGAAAGAACCTTGACCCTGTCCTCCAAGGTTTTGTCTGCTTGCCACATCACCTGTCTTACCTCCTTCTTTACCACTGTCCCCCCTCCCAAACCCTGCCGCAGCCTGTCTGGCTTTTCTGCTGCTCTTTCAACTTCATTCTCCTGCCAGTTGGCCCTTGAGCTAGGATTCAGAGAGGCTTGCTCCTTAGTGACATCAGATATCTACGCCCATGTTCTCCATCTGAGTCAATCCTGCCTTCCAGGAAGAAACCTGCTGTAAAATAGTCCCCTATCTCTGCCCCCTTGCTCGCTATCTCCTTAATTTACTTTAATTTTCCTTCTAATAAACACATGAATGTATAGGAGTGCATGCATACACACACACACACACACACACATTTATTATCTGCTATTTTCCCTTTACATTGAGAATAGCAATGTTGTTATAGTGCCAGGTACATAGAAAGCACTCAATAAATATTCATTGAAAGAAAGCATATAAATTATGTTAGAGACTGCATGTTTGTTTTCCCCAAAGATTCATATGCTGAAGCTCTAACGCCTAAATGTGACTTTATTTGGAGATGGGACCTTTACAATGGTAATTAAGGTCAAATGAGGTTGTAAGGGTAGAACTCTGACCCAATAATATTAGTGTCCTTACAAGAGAGACATCTTCACCTGAGACTAGAAAAAAATGTTCAAAAAGAACAAATACTTCGTACAACTTTTTTGGGGGGGGGCGGTGTTGGTTTTTTTTTTTTAAGTCATGAATAGTTGAAGCTCAGAGTGGAAACAATGAAGGAAGAATAATCTTTCCTAGATTTTTTTTTAATTTTATAATTAATACAAGGTAAGAGGAAGCCTTATAGATTCCCCCCCTCCTCAGGGTCTTAGAAATTAATTCACTACTAAGCCTTTGCCAGCTACTGTTTTCTTTTTTCTTTCTTTTTTTTTTCAAGCTACTGTTTTCTAATTAGAAATTTAACCTTCACAAAAAAAATTATTTTGGTAAGAAGGTCCTAATGAAAAAAATAGTAAAAAAAGTCAGTAAGACATTGGCAGGCAGAATACTTTAAATGAGTTAGTGTGGATTATTGGTTACTACTTAGCAATAACATCTAATGGGTTGGTCAGAAGTTTTTAAGGAGAACAATGGACACCTAATTTCCTAATGTACTTAAAAAAGAGTAAATAAAATAGTGAGCAGTGTATTGTAGAGATAATCTACAGATGGCCTTTCTATAGTTACAGCTTTTATTGTTCTTAAAATGTGTGTGTTCTTTATTCTTTTATGAGAAAATAAAGATTTTCTTTTTCCCAAGTGCATGAAGTTATCTTGCAGTGTAGTTGTTAATATACACTGAATATTTTTTCTTTCTTACTTCCAGGACATTCCTATTTTTTTTCTGGACATCACCTTAGTTCTTGTGTTTTCTCTCTACATTTGAATTTCTGGCTCTAGACTCCAGATTTTAAGCTTATTAGTTCTATTTCTTATGCTATTTCTGATAATTTAGTTAATATGAGGTTTTTTGCCATAGAATAAAGAAAAAAATTGCTAAGTATCTCTAACTCTGATACTTTCTCCTCATCCCAACCTTGAAAACTGCAATAGGGTGAGATATTTCTGAAAGGAATTTCTAAATTTGTTTTTAGTTTCTACAGAGAACTTGTAAATTCTATAACCAAATTCCCATGGATTGTGCAAAAGATTCATTTCATTTTATTATTAAAGTCTCAGAGTTTGAAAATTTGTATTTTCACAGTACTATGCCTGCTGGGTTTTATTATAAAAGAAAACATTAAATGGTGAAATGACATCTTCATAAAGTCTGTCCAGATGGATTTCATACATGTGGGCACCATATTTTTTCTTTCCATAAAAGAAGGTAAGTCTTTGATTATAAGGATTCTGTCTGTTTTGCTTTATCGATATACAGTACCTAATAAATTATTTTATGGCTGTAATGTACTCATTTTCTACCTATCACATGCTTTGTGAGTAGAAACTGGGGACCCTGGAATTTATTACAAGGGTTACCTAGAATTCTGAAACCATAACATTCGAGTGCCCATATGAGAGGGGGTATATGACCTTGAGAGGATATCCAAATCTCTGAAAGAGGACACTCACGAATATTATTAAATATTAGTAAATTAAAATCTGATCCATCATCTCGCACATACTCAGTTATTTCCTGTGATAGAACTGGTTGCCAAAGGTATAGAAAATCTGTTTCCTTTTAGCTTTTTTGTGCTTTGGCCTTTTTACCTTAATGCATGGGTATCTTTCTAGCCCCTCTCTCCATCTTCATATTAAGTGATACATGATCTGCACTTTAAAAATTTATGTTATAATCGGGCTACCTCCTTCTTTAAATGTGTCTCCCATTGCAGTTTGAATTCTCTTAGCATAGGTGACAAGGCCCTATAGGCCTGGCTCTGCCTCTCTTATTTCCTCTGCGAATGTTCCCTGGAGTCACTGAACTGGGTAACAGGTAATACTAGACAACTTTCTATTCTAGATAACTTTCTATTTCTCTTTTCTCCCTCCCTCCCTGTCTTCCTTCCTTCCTTCCTTCGTTTTCTCTCTCTCTCCTTTCTCTCTCTTTCTTTCTTGACAGAGACTCACTCTATTGCCCTGGGTAGACTGCTGTGGTATCATAGTTCACAGCAAACCTCAAAGCGATCCTCTTGCCTTAGTCTCCCCCACCTGCTCACTCCTGACTCCGTACCTCTGAAGTTGTAATTTCCTTAGTCTGAAATGTTCAGAGCCCAGATTTTATTTTATTTTCCCTATACAGGTACATGTGTTTATTTGGTTTCCACTTTTTGCCTTCACAAAATTAAAGAGGCTTAAATTTTTTTTTTTTGGTAGGGTAGCTGTATTTATTTTTATTAAATCATACCTGTGTACATTAGTGCAATCAAGGGGTACAATGTGCTGGTTTCATATGCAATCTGAAATGTTTTCATTAAACTGTTTAACATAGCCTTCATGGCATTTTCTTAGTTATTGTATGGAACATTTGTATTCTGCATTTCATAAGTTTCACTTGTATCCTTCTAAGATGCACCATAGGTGTGGCCCCACCAATTACCCTCCCTCCACCTCAACCTCCCCCTCCTCTCCCCTCCCTTGCCCATTTCCCCATATTCTTGTGCTATAGTTGGGTTATAGTCTTCATATGAAACCTATAAATTAGCTTCATAGTAGGGCTGAGTACATTGAATATTTTTTCTTCTATTCTTGAGATACTTTGCTAAGAAGAATATATTCCAGCTCCATCCATGTAAACATGAAAGAGGTAAAGTCTCCATCTTTCCTTAAGGCTGTATAGTATTCCATGGTATACGTGTACCACAATTTGTTAATCCATTCATGGGTCACTGGGCACTTGGGCTTCTTCCATGACTTAGTAATTATGAATTGGGCTGCAATAAACATTCTGGTACAGATGTCTTTGTTATAATGTGATTTTTTGTCTTCTGGGTATATACCTAGTAAAGAAATTATAGGATCGAATGGCAGGTCTATTTTTATAGATCTCTAAGTACTCTCCAAACATCCTTCCAAAAGGAACATATCATTGTGCATTCCCACCAGCAGTGTAGAAGTGTTCCCTTTTCTCCACATCCACGCCAACATCTCTGGTTTTGGGATTTTGTCATGTGGGCTAATCTTACTGGAGTTAGGTGGTATCTCAAAGTAGTTTTGATTTGCATTTTTCTGATGATTAAGGATGGTGAGCATTTTTTCATGTGTCTGTAGGCCTTGTGTCTGCCTTCTTTAGAGAAGTTTCTCTTCAAGTCCTTTGCCCACCCTGCAATGGGATCTCTTTCTTTTCTTGCTAATACATTTGAGTTCTCTGTGTATTCTGGTTATTAAACCTTTGTCAGAGACTTAACTTGCAAATATTTTCTCCCATTCTGAGGGTTGTCTGCTTGCTATACTTACTATGTTCTTGGCTGTACAGAAGCTTTTTAGTTTGATCAGGTCCCAGTAGTTTATTTTTGATACTGCTTCAATTGCCTGGGGAGTCCTCCTCATAAAATATTCACCCAAGCCAACTCCTTCAAGAGTTTCCCCTGCACTTTCTTCTAATATTTTTATAGTTTCATGTCTTAAGTTCAAATCTTTAATCCAGTGAGAGTCTACCTTAGTTAATGGTGAGAGGTGTGTGTCCAGTTTTAGTCTTATACAGGTTGCCAGCCAGTTCACCCAGCACCATGTGTTAAATAGGGAGTCTTTTCCCCACTGAATGTTTTTAATTGGCTTGTCAAAGATCAAGTAATGGTAAGTAGCTGGATTCATCTCTTGGTTCTCTATTCTGTTTCAAACATCTACCTTTCTGTTTTTGTGCCAGTATCATGCTGTTTTGATCACTATTGATTTATAGTAGAGTCTCAGGTCTGGCAGCGTGATTCCTCCTGCTTTGTTTTTATTTCTGAGTAATGTCTTGGCTATTCGAGGTTTTTTCTGATTCCATATAAAATGAAGTATTATTTTTTCGAGATATTTAAAATATGACCATGGAGTTTTGATAGGAATTGCATTAAAATTATATATTGCTTTCAGTAGTATAGACATTTTAACAATGTTGATTATTCCCAGCCATGAGCATGGAAGATTTTTCCATTTGTTAACATTTTCAGCTATTTCTTTTCTTAAAGTTTCATAGTTCTCTTTATAGAGATCTTTCACATCCTTTGTTAGGTAAACTCCCAAATATTTCATCTTCTTTGGCA